>ML790101.1:253366-264275 GCA_009831015.1 Picea engelmannii | reverse complement strand
ATAAAAAAAAAAAAAAATTTAAAATTTGAAATGAAAAGGGGGGTGGGGAAGGGGGAGGGCGATGCCTGACATCACTCCTTCGCTCTTTGTGTTGGTTAAAACTATGACCTTATGATGACCAGTGCACAAGATGGACCAAATTGCGTCAAGAGAGGGGTCAAACAATGTCGGAGTTCACAAATAACTTCCATACCTTGCGCACCAAGATGGGTATCAAAGAATTCGAGCAACATATGGTTCTAAAATATTGTCGGGCACTACATAGATACATCTACACTGAAATAGAGATTCTATACACCTCCTCATTGAGATCCTCTTATCGATATGCTATCAAAATTGAGAAAACATTTAAGCACCAGAACAAGCGGGAGTTCACGTCTGCAAATCCACAACAACCGAAGTATTGTAAGGGCGGCCCTAACCCCCAGGGAAAAGGATAGAGAAAGGATGGAAAGTCCCAGGACAACCAGTCCAAGCCACCAACAAATAAGGGTAATGAGAAGTCAAAGAAGGACACTGGAAAGTGGTGCAAGTTCCACAAAATCCCTCGACATAATATTGATGCATGTCGCTTCAAACAATCATTGTTGGCTAAGATGAAAGCCTCAAAGTCGGATGATGAATCTGACTCTGATTTAGAACTAGAAAAAAGGAAAATGGATCATTGACATAGAACCTAGTGTCACCATCGCTACCACAAAAGTCCATCCAAAGAAACCAGAGGAGCCTGAAGAAGGGGAGCTCCTCTTCCACTCCCAGATGTGGGTGAAGGGGATCTATTCTACAAAAAAAAAAATAGGTGGACAAGATAGTATAAGAGCACAAAGACATATTTTCCTTGCCTACTAGGGTTCCTGTGCACATTCAGGTAAAGAACTCAATTGATTTGACATGTGGTGCTCATATTCCTAACGAACCTGTGTACAGGCGTTCTGTTATGGACAATGAAGAAATGAAATGCCAGATCCAAGAGCTAATTCTGAAGGGCCACATCATACCAAGATTCTCACCTTGTGGGAGCCCAATTGTTCTGGTGTGCATGTGGATCCAACCAAGATCCAAGTCATCTGCGATTGGTTGGCCCTAAAGACAATGACTGAGCTTTGCAGCTTCTTGGGCCTTGCCAAATTCTACCATCGATTTGTGTTGGGGTTATCTCATATTGTTTGGGCCCTAATCTAGGTGACCAAGGGTGGAGCAAAGACCAATTTTGTGTGGGATGCATCCCAATAGAAAGCATTCAAGTATTTGAAATTCCACCTCTGGTCAACACGAGTCCTTATTCTTCTACACCAGCAACAACAATTTAAGATTAAGATAGATGCTTCATATTATGTTATTGGTGCATTCCTCACTCAACATGGAAATCCAATAACCTATCACAATGAAACACTATATGATGATGTTGAAAGATACCCCACTTATGATAAATAAATGTACTCCATTGTACATGCATGTAGACAATGGAAGCATTACATTCCGGGGAAGGAAACAATCATCCACACTAATCACAGGCCCTTGCAATTCATGTAGACACAAGGAAAGTTACTGAATGAAATCCATCATAAGTGGTCCATGTACCTGCAATAATTCCACTTGAACATAAAGTATAAGAAGTGCATCACCAACCATGTCATAAATTTCCTTAGTTAACCCCCGATTGTGGTGTTAACCATAGTTCTTAACTCATGTGGGCAACATACATCTAGGTGGCCACAATTATACAATAATGACTCTGACTTTGTTGTTTCCTATCAGACATTGAGTGTAGTAAAAATAGTTCAAAACTTTCATCTCTAGGATGGATTGCTATGTCATTTGATCCATCCCTGTGTTCCTTCGAGTAAGCATACACAGATGATCTGGGAAGCTCATTATAGTTGGGAAGCAAGACATTTTGTTTTAGACAAAACAATGGTAGTACTACAAAAGCATTTTTATTAGTCTAAGATATGACAAGATGTTTGCAAGTACATCAGATCCTTCACTTCTTGCGCCATTTCCAGGCCCTCCATCAAGAAACATGGGCTATACACCTCTCTTTCTATTCCAGATAGGCCTTGGGAGTCCATCTCCATGGATTACATGTCTGGTCTTCCTTCAACCAAGAATCAGAATTACTGTGTCTTTGTGGTCGTTGATCGATTCTCTAAGATGGTAGTTTTGGCACCCTAGAAGAAAAGCATCACAAACGAGGCCACCGCCAAGCTCTTATTTGAACATGTTTGGTTTCATTTTTGGCTCCCACGAACCATTATCTCGGATCGAGACAATATGTTTCTGAGCACTTTTTGGTCTATCCTATGGTTGATGATGGACACCAAGCTAACCAAATCGACTTCCTTCCACCCACAAACTAATCGAAAAACATAGGTAGTCAATAGGATGATTTCCCGTATTCTGAGGATGTAAAATTCAAAACATCCACGCACATGGGATGAAAGCCTTCCTTATGGTCAAGATAGCTACAAAAAATCCCTCCACATCTCTATTGGCCACAACCCTTTTCAGGTGTGCTTGGAGTTCCAACCATTGGGCCCCATTAACATATTTATTCCCATTGCAGCTACACAGGAAGAGTCCTTCCATGCTTAGACTGAGGCTGATCGAGCAACCAATTTTTTTGAGCGAATACAACACATCCAAAAACAAGTTCATGATATTTTGTAGAGACCTAGTGCCAAGTACAAGCAACAACATGATCAACAATGGGTACCACACAAGTTTCATGTGGGAGATAAGGTATGGTTGCATTTGTAGAAATAACGCCTCACATGACCCCATTAGAATATATTCCCACTTCGATGTGAGCCTTACACCATCACTAAGATTATGGGTGATAATGATTTTGAGTTAAGTGTTCCCCCTTCCTTTGGCTTGCACCCAATATTTAATGTAGAACTGCTTCGACCATATTTTCCACCTCTCTTGGACACTTCAGATGTGACTGAACACTTGGCCCCTATGTAACTCAATCCTGAATACATCGAACAAGAAACAATTGATCGGATCATGGACACCAAGAAAAAGGGTACCCACCATTAGAACATCCAACTCTATCGGGTTGTCAAAGCAGGGCAATTTCTTCATCAGGGCAAGTGGCTCACTAGGAGTCAAATTCAACAAAAGCTTCCCCATATGATGGAGGAACTTTATGAAATGGATAATATTCCTTCCTAAATGGGTAGAAATGATCCAAGTGGACATCGGTGGCCACCCACCTATTCCACTAGCTCAAATTATAGTTTCCATCTTGACAGTTTTTCAGGTCCCAAACTTCTGGGGTCGTTTTGAGACCCTAAACGATGTTATTTTGACTTGGCAGTGCCCGATAAATCCCAATGGCGATTATTGATTCATTTTGAATATGTACTCATTGGATGTAAATTTCCAATGGGGTATCGAGCACCGCAAACAGAGTTTGTATGCAAAAGTTGTGCCCTCGGGAGGTTGACGTATCAACTACCCCCATGAGGGCCCACAAACCTTTTGGCATTTCATCTTATGGGGTTAGGGTTTTGGATGTTTAGGGTTTTGTCATTTATGCTTTATGTTAAAAAGGCCTTTAGAGACTCATTGTAATCAACATCTTAGGAATGAGAGTAGTCGGCACATCTCTATTCAGAGATAAGATACCACCATTCTAACTAACTTGTGTGCTTTGAATTTTACAATATTTTGTATACCAGACAGTCATTAATAGAATCTAAGTTTTACTGTATTACTGTATTCCTTGTTATATCTCTATTTATCTACTTGTTATATATCTATAAGGTGTTTACACTCAAGAAATCCCCGAGCGGGGGAATTCTAAATTATGTTCAATCAATCCATTACTATGTGTGCTTCTATTGTACAATCAAGTTCATGTATATAAGTTTAGGTGACCATAACAACCATGTCATAATCAAATAATTTGTTCAACCATATGCATAACTATCTCCATAATATCTCTTTAAATCTCTCAGTGGATTCTATGAAATATTCATCCCTAAACTTTCTCTTTTGTTCTCATCATTTCTTCATACATATACTTTTATGCTCAACCTACTACATTACATATAATAATGTTTTCATCATATATCACAAGTAGGAATTAATCCTTCAAATACAATTCATTCATGATTGGTTGGCCCCAACAACTCTAACATAGATTTGTAGTTTTGTGGGATTCACTAAATTATATTACAAGTTCATGTTGTGGTTCTCTCATATTGGTTGCCCCCTAAGTGACCAAGGGTGGGGCCAAAGTTATTTTCATTTAGGACAAGTCACGGTAGAAATCATTCAAGGATTTGAAAGACTACCTTTGTTTGGAACTAGTAGTCACTTTACTAGATCTACAACAACCCATCGAGATTAAGATAGATGATTCAAATTATGATGTTGGTGCATTTGTCACTCAACATGGAAATTCAATTTACTATCACAATGAGATACTCTTTGATGCAGTTCATGGGTACCCACCTATGACAAGGATATGTACTCCATTGTGCAAGCTTATCACCAATGGAAACATTACATTTTAGAGAAGGAGAAAATCACCCACATTGATCACAAGCCCCTATATTTCATGGAAACATAGGGAAAGTTATAGAATCATTTTCGTTAGAAGTGGTCCACATACCTGCAATAGTGCCACCTAAATGTCAAGCATAATACTGGAAACACAAATCACGTTGTAGATTTCCTCAACTAACCTTCGATTGTGGCACTAACCATAATGCTCAAATCTTGTGGACATGATATTTTGATTGTCCCCAATTGTATGATATTGACCTTGAATTTACCGTTACCTATTAGATACTAGGTATAGGTAAATGAGAATTGGAATTTCATCTCTAGGATGGAATTTTGTGCATTTTGGTCCATCTCTATGTTCCTTCAAGCAAGTGTGGGAAGATAATTTGGGAGGCACTTTACAGTGGGGTGACAAGGAACTTCGACATGGAGAAGATAGTGGCAGTGATACAAAAGTAATTCTACCAACCAAATCTTTGAAAATATATCAACAAGTACATCAAGTTTTGGCTTTCTTGTGCATTTTCCAAACCTGACATTAAGAAGTAGGGGTTGTTCACTTCTCTACCTACCCCAATAAAATATTGGGAGTCCATCTTGTTGACGGGCGAAGTTGACCGTCCGTCAACTGGGAGAGTGGAACCGGTCCAGGGTTGTCTAGTAACCCAAGCCGTTTGGGATGAACCACCCTGACGGGTTTAACGGCTCCGTTAGTCGATCTAAGGTCCTAAGAAACAAAAATAAAAAATACTCTAAACTAACTAATCTAACTAAAACTAACTATTAAACAAACTAAACTAATCTAACTAAAAAGAAATAAAACAAACTAATAAACTAAACTAACTATTCTATATACAATCTACTATCTAATACTATACTAACTCTAACTAATTAAATATCTAACTACTAACGAAATTATAACTTATTCACAAAATATATAATATCTACAATTTACAGATTTGAATAAAACCTGAAAAACTCATTTGCATTCTTCCCTAAGACAGAGAAAGATATTTTTTGTTGATTTTATAATTTTATGAACATAAATAAAACAAAAACTAACTAAACTAGACAACTAATATACTAATTCTAACTACAAATCTAACTAAACACATATCTAACTAAACTACTAATATCATTCTAACAAATTAAATAACAAACTGACCTGGAGAAACGCTCCAGGTTTGTCCTGTGTATGATGATTGTCTTAGCTGATCGGAGGGAGGAAACCCGAACTGAATTAT
The DNA here is from genome assembly GCA_009831015.1 of Picea engelmannii. Classification (NCBI taxonomy): domain Eukaryota; kingdom Viridiplantae; phylum Streptophyta; class Pinopsida; order Pinales; family Pinaceae; genus Picea; species Picea engelmannii. The sequence continues at coordinate 258,510 of ML790101.1, read as the reverse complement.
CCAGGAGCTTCTCGTAAACGATAGCTGCAGTGCTCTTCAAGTATGATTACAGGATAAACAAGACATAAAAATCTACAACAATCTTATGATTTATAAATCTTCACCGTTAGATAAATCTGTATGCAAAGACTTATACAAAATAATTCAATTGATGAAGAAGAGAAATTTTTCATTCATTAATTGAATAAAGTAATTGTTGTATTTTTAAAGTAATGAAAGAAATCAGATATGGATCACATTAATTAAATCACATCATTCTGCAATAGACTATGATAGCTAAAGTAGTCTATAATCAACTGCAAACGACATGCATAAACTTGAAACAAAAGATTGATATTATGAAAGCGAAAGTTGTAGCAAAACATCAACTCCTGTCTCAGTTTGTATTAGAAATCCATAGCCTGGTTCTCTCACAAGTGAGGATGCCTCTTATTACAAAAAATAATAAGTATTTAAAGGTTTTCTACAGGGTAAAACATCCCTATAGAAGTTATTAAAACTGTTTACATAAAATCTGGGAAGATGTCCCAAGTCTGACTAAACTAGGAACCTAAAACAAAACTAAATCACACAAATATCTCCTAGACTGTCTAGCATGTCCAATGCAATTCGGATGTACCTGAAAGGTGTTCAAAATGGACAAGTTAGAAGGGTATTTTATCAATAAAATGATTAAAACTCTAATTGTATAGACTAGCTACAGAATCTTGCGATTCTTTAGCTGGTCTAAATAAGACACAAAATCAGCATTAAGATCAACTCAAATCTTTTAAAGAATTAAATTCAACTAACATCCAATAGCTATTTGAAAACAAATCATTGAAATTGAAATTGTTATACTAATTTGAAATCAAACAAGACCAAGATCAATCAAGTGACTACAGAGATAGGTGTACTCTGTTTCGTTTGTTGCCACAAAATTGGGTGAACAAAATCATATCGAACAACAATGAAATCGTTTCAAATCAAATTGAAATCGATATAATTAAAACAAATCATAGGCAATTGTAATGTTGCCTCATCAACAGGAAACACGATCGAATCTAAACAAAATCATTTTCAAATTGACATAACTGTATTGACATAACAAACGATCCATGCCATGAGCGAATTAAATCAAAACTGGCGCGTAAATCAACTCAAATGAAATCATAACAGGATCAATCAGTTAGTAACAGAGTTCATAAGAATTGGCCGATCGTTTTTTATTGCAAATTGGGGTAGACAAAATCATCCACGAAATCATTTCTTGAATCCATTTTGAAATGATTATGGTGAATTTCCTCATACGAATTTGACAGAAATAACATAAATCGTCCTGAGTTAACAAACTCGTTTAAAAATTAAAATTAACAGAGTTGCAATCAAGTCTATTTTTTATACGAATACAACTCATAAAATCGATCATATTAATTGAAGATACACAACAATCCAATCAAGCGAATCGAATAGCTGGGGTTTAACATAGTTGTCGTGAATCAAAATCGTTTCATGATTCGGGTGTATATACACAAGCTTAACTGAGAATATTGTTTTCATGAAAAACAGAGTCGTTATTTCCAAATCAAAATCGAACAGAGTTGTATTCCTGTTTTAGAAGATTACATGACACAACATATTAAAAGATCATAACAACCAAACTCATGAAATCGTTTCGAAAATCAAATCATCAAAACTCAATTAGGGTCGATGTGATCCAACTACAACGAAATCATATATGATCATGCTCTAAATTTAGCATGAAAACCTCTTGTTCGAGTTGGATACAAACAAATTCAATTGAAAGCAAACCATGATTTCGTTAACTTAACAGACAAACAAATCAAATTCGATGAAAATCTATCAGTGGCTAAACTGGGCATGAGAAAATCGTGTATCCAAATCGAAACCTCATTTATTTTTAGCAAAGTGAAAACAATGTACAGGATGAACAACATTATGACAGAGCCATTTCGAATGATAGATAGAGCTATTTTAAAACCAAATTCAAATCATTATATAAATCCTGGTCATTCACAAAACTAAAATGATATCAAAATTCATACCTGTATGACGAGCAAAAGGCTTTATCATGACATTTTGGAGTTGACAACGGCTGTAGCTGATTTAACATTCTTAAAAACGATGGAGCTAGTGGTCCTTTTCTTCCTACCAGTTGCTTGAAGCGTGTCCCTTTGGCTGGTCAATACTGCAACTTGGTTCTCCCGCGATTTGATTTTCGATTGAAGTAAGGGAACATCTATATAGTATCGTTCCAACCACAAATCACATTGGTCACAAGACAACTGTCCGGGCTTCGAAACTACAGGTGAGGGTTTGGTTACATTGTCGAGGGTTTCGCTAGGTAGTTTTATCCCAGGGTAACTAGGTTTATTCTTTAGGCAAGGGGGCAGATTAGAAACGAAATCATAAGGTGGCTCGGAGCACAGACCCTGTGAGTAAGGGTACTCACTAGCTAGGAAGCGTTCTATGTCAGAGTCTGAATCCTCACTAAGGACTATGGGCTTCTACTCAATACTTGGTTTAAGCTTATTTCTAGTCATTCTCGAGATAAGCCGAGCGTTCTTCTTTCCTTTTCCATCAACAGTAGGGTTACCTCTAACCTTTTTGCTCCCAGGATTTTTTATAGCCTCAGCCTTCTCAGTTATAACGTCAGGTAATTCAATATCAGGGTCGATCGAAGGCTTAGGAGAGGGCAGTAGGACATGGAAGGGCACGGGTGGCCCGACCTTAGCTTCATTAATCACAGGCTTGTCAACCTGGACCGGGTCTGTATCATCAAAACCATTTCGAGCGATAAAAGATCACCAAATATCACCGTGGAGACTTAAGTGATGAACAATGATAAGTCTAATTAATCCATGGTGGAACAGGCTACTATCTGCCTTCTCCCTTTTAAACCTTTTTGACATTTTGTACAGGCTACGCTGGAAATATAAAGACATATTCAATGGATACCCTATAAAATTCATTAACAAACGTAGGTGGTAGAGAAAAATGAGTCCATATCGACCCTCACAGGTCACGAATTGTTTAACTACTATCAAGAGGTCATGCCATCATGTTTTAAGCATGTAAATGGGCATATCTCTGTCACAAGATGTGACCTTATGCGAGACGAACAGTAGCGGCCATGGCACCTCCTCGACCTTAGAATTTTTAAACCAACGCTGGCCCGAGGATGGTAACCCTGTAGCAGAACTAATAAACTCTTCACTGATTTCACACTGAATGTCGCCCACCTTGGCTCTACAACCATCAAAATTCAGGGCGAACTGTTGTGCAACAAATAAATTAAAACCCTCGAATCATTGTACAAAGGTGAGCCAACCGTTATCCTCTAAGTCTTTATGGGCATTGCCAAACAGTAGCAAGGCTTGGCTACCGTTCGACTCAATTCGCACCACCGGTGCCATGGAGCCGAGCACACGGTGAACGAGCCAGGGTTTGGATCATAACGTACACAAGAGCAGAGTGCACGAAGGGTTACCCGAGCTAACAGAGGTGAAACAGGGATAAGGGATAGGTATTAATGTCATCATGCGAAGGTGGTGGAGCTTATCTCTGCCATGCATAATAGTTATTGCCAAAGTACAACCGTTGGCTTATAGTTGTTCAACCCACTATTGTATAGTTTTAAAAATCATGTCACTTGCCTGACCAATGAAAACAATGGTAAGTGTATAAACCAACGCGCGCAATCAAAGTTGTGCCATGGTTTTAAAACCAACCATACAAATTGAAATCAATACCAAGTGTTTAACAAATGTGACATGCGTTGTATCAATTCATATCAAGAGTTTAAGTGAGGTACCAATGCATTTTGAACTAGGTGTCATATCAAATGAAATATATCAAGGTTTAACCATAACACCTATATATCTTATGAAACCAATGTGCAAAGTAAATTGATCAAATAACATGTAAATCCAACTGCCAATGCATCGCAATTTAATGAAACGAACATACATAATCAGTGAAAGAGTGCCCAATGAGTGGAGATCAAAAGGTCTTGCCATCTGCATAATGATAAGTGAAATGTAGGCACAATGGGCATATCAACAAGAAGGATAACGACAGTTCAATAATGATTCTATTGCGACTTCGAAAGACCAAGTTTTCACGCTTACAGTCATGAAAACAAAAACGAAGGCAAATGTGTAGATGTCGCAAAAATAGAAGTGTCGTTTATTTGAAAATTGCGACAAAAAATTGATGTTTGCAAAACATTGGTGTAGGCAGCTTATAAGACAATGGAAAAATGTGAATTGGTTGCCAACAATGGCGACACGCTGGTAGAAGCAGTTATCTCTGCCAAAGGGAACAAATTCAGATTAGGAAAACAAAGATAATTCCAACTCAAAGATAACAACCAGAAAATCATATAAACATCATCATTAACCAACTATTCCAGCAGTGTTTTAAAATATGAAAACAGATAACAGTCTTAAGACTAGCGAGTCATGATATTAAAGATCAAATCTCCAATACTGTTGACAGAGCCACTGCTGCCAGCAGGCGTCCATAGCCTCGACAGGGTTTCCATTTAACCCACTCTGACATCTGTATCCTGTCAAGAAGTTCTAGATCAGAATAAAGGACATTAAGGAGGTTTTTTATTTGCAAACTTTCATATACCCGACATCGCTTCACTGCCAGCGGGCCTGTTTAGTACCCCGACGAAGTTGTCTTGGCGCCATGCATGCATTTACCCGCTTCCAGCAGACCTGTTCAGCATCCTGACGGGTTTACAAGCACTTCCCACAGCTCTATTAATAATTTATTTATTTATTTTTCAAAGATATATGGTTGAGCGGGGTGACGCTGAAAATCATGATATTTTAACATATTTTTTTAGACCTCATCAGAATTTTTTTTAGAACTGTCCTTTATTTAGATCCAGAGATGTTTTATTTACAAAAACAACTTCCTAAGGCAGGGAGACATCTTCTGAATCATTCCTTTACGGAATAGGGACAACGTAAAAAGATAATAGATGATCATGACAAGCTTTACTCAAAGACTGAAATCAATAAACTTCTTTCAAACAACAGTCTTTTCTCAACATGGCAGTAAATTTCAGAAGTAGTTTATAATTGATGTTTAGACAAATTTTCAACAGTCATTTCAGAGAAAGAATTTTC
>ML790101.1:210598-224226 GCA_009831015.1 Picea engelmannii | reverse complement strand
GAACATTTAAGTGGGGTAAAAGGAGGTTGCCCCCTCGAAGAGGCTTATTATCTGAAATTATCTCTTTTTCAAGGCGTTGAGTACTTTTCCTGAGGTTTTTATATGCTATATTGATGTTTGGTTCTTAACAGTGTGCTAGGGAGTTTAGTCTCTTGAATGCAATTTGATCAATTGTATTTCAAATCTATCCATTTTGTTTTGTTTGTTAGTTTTTCTGTGACATGTGGGACTAACCTGTGGCTAAGAAGCCATGACTCAAGGGCATCTAATCCATCAAAATCACCCAGGGATCACACCCGGCCTGAGCCACATCGACCCTTAACATGGATGGATTTTTTGCCCCCGCAAGTTTCGAACCAATGACTTTAACATCATGGAGTGCTTTAACAACACACTCTGTCACCTATTGTCCTACACCTCGGGGACTATTTCAAATCTATCAGTTAACCCCAACATTGTTTTCTATTATTATTTCAACTTGATTTGTGCTTGATGATCGGTGGAGTGTCCACTCAAAGCGGTGGACATTTAAACAACTTACACACAATTTATCTCAAGAAAGTTCAAGAAACAATATGACTGACTGTCAAAAACCTACACACTCAAAAGTAATACTTTTTTATCTTGATTGGGTAGGTGTTGACTGCTACTAGCACAAATAAGTAAAAAATGTTGTTGCAATCCTTATATGTAAGAAATATGTGAGTCTACCAATTTTGTTGAAGTTATTTGCATGAAAATGTAGATGATATAGGAGGTATCTATAGAAATGGGTAATGGCTATGACTGAGGTAAGGGTTAAATTTTTCTTTATGTACATGTTATTTGGGAAAGTACCTTAGCTCATAAATACTTTGTAAATTGAATTGAATCATCGTGGTTGTTAGTTTAATTGGATAAAATGATATGGTTGAACCATTCATTTTCATTGAGTCATTAATAAGTGTAGGATCAGATGGACAATTAATGTTTCATATAGAATTGACTTTTGGTCTAGCCAACAAATAACATGTGAAGTACTCATAACAAGTCACAAGTGAGACTTAGGTTAAGATATATCATTATCATAACACATTTCTTATGCTTAAAACCATAAGACTATTCTTATGAAAAAAAATCCAATTCTATTACATACTACATCCCAAACATCTATATTGAAATCACAAGAGATATGAAGATATATCAAAATTGTATTGTAAACTCATGAAAGAAAACTTAGAAATCATGAGAATGAAATTCACATGATATTATTTTTTACTTCTCCAAAAATGAAACACCTACAAGATTTGTGTGTGGGTCATTGACTTGATAGTCACAACTTCCAGTGGCCTCCCTAAGTGAAATATATGGGTGCTCATGCTTGTGACCATATTCATTGAGTCATTGATGACTATAAGATAAGATGGATATTCAATATTGCATATAGATCTGACTTGTTATCCTTTGAACTTTTAAAGCTTTGTGTTTTTCAAATGAATGACATGACAAGTATGGTATGAATTATGCTTTGGTTAAGTGAGATACAACTTAATGAAATTGCTTAAGAAACAATATCCATGGATGGTGTAATTTCATACATAAATACCAAATGATAGCTTAGATACATATTTGAGGTTAATTTAATTATCATGTTGAATTAAATCAAATCCTAGTTAGGACTTGTCTAGTATGACATGGTAACAATTTACCATCTACTAAATAATGGTTTTTGAATAAAGTAATAAGTACTTACTATAGAAAGTATGGCATGCCTTTTGATCCAGATTTAGGAGAGGAATGAATTGATTAATAGACTGAATACAATAAACATAGAGATATGAATAACAACACATATATCCAATGAACAATATCTTCTATTGAATAAATGAAATAGGCTGAAACTATAAAACTCAATAACTGAAACACTTACTTGAATGGTGGTAGCTATCTCTGAGAAGAGATGTGGCTACTACACGCATCTGTCTGAGAAGAATGATTACAATGAGGCTCCAAAGGCCTTTTTGATATTACTCATAAATTTTGAAACCCTAGACATCAAAAAACCTAACCCTAGAAGGTGAAACACCAAAAGTCATGTGGGCCCCTATGGGTAAGTTGGTAACTCAACTTCCCGAGGTCGTAAATTTTACATATGACCTATGTTTTAGGTGCATGATAGCCTGTTGGAAAGTTCTTTCAGAGAAATACACATTCCACTGTCAAACTCTAACTTTGTCTACAATTCGACTGTGGCAAGACAAAAAAAACATTGTTTAGGGCTCCAAAACGGCCCTAGAAGTACAACAAGATGTGCTGACATGAAAACATTCAAATAAGCTGGTTGGATTTGGTGAGAGGCCACCAGTATCCACATGGAATATGTCCAAGGCTTTAGATAGCCCCAGAAGAGTAAAACCCACAATTACAACGAAGTACAAAAGAATGTGTTGAACTGAAAACAAACAAGAGGATCCAGTTGGAATAGGTGGGTGGCCACTAATATACACCTGGATAAATCCTCCCCCCTTAGGAAGAAATGGTCTCCATTGCATTGAGTTCCCCCATCAGGTGAGAAAAATTTTGTTGGATTTGGTCTTGGGTGAGCCACTTGGCTTGGTGGAGGAGTTGCCCTGCCTTGACAACCCGATAAAGATGGATACTCTGTTGGCGAGTTCCCTTGACCCATGTGTCTAGTATCTGATTAGTGGATGATTGTTCCATGTAGTAAGGGTTGAGCTCCGTTGGTGTCAGTTGTTATGAGTTCTATGAGGTGTCCAATAATGGTGGAAAATATGGCCAAAGGAGGTCCACATTGAACACTGGGTGCAAGCCAAGGAAGGGTGGAGTGTTGAGCTCAAAAGCATTACTACCCACATGCTTGGTGATAGTGCACGGCCCATAACAAAGTGGGTGAAGATTCCGATGGTGACTTGTGAGACACTCCTTATGAAAATGTAACCAGACTTTGTTTCCAACCTGAAACTGTTGCAGTACCCTGTGTTGATCATGGCGCTTCTTGTACTTAGCATTGAATTTTTGCAAAATATCCTCAACCTATTAGAGGATGTGTTGAATGTGCTCAATGAATCTTGTGTCTTTGTTGGTATCAGAATGAACATGGAAAGAGTTTGTGTGTGTGGTGGCAAGAGGTAGTGCAACATCAATGGGACCCAAGGGTTGGAATCCCAACCCTACCTAAAATGGGCTATGGCTGATGGAGATATGGAGAGCCATGTTGTAACTATGTTGAAAATAGGGGAGAATTTCATACCATGTACGTGTATGCTTAGAGTTGTACATGCACAGGATGTGAACAATCATCCGATTGATGACCTATGTTTGGTCATCGGTTTGGGGGTGGAAAGAAGTGGATTTAGTGAGCTTGGTGTCCAACAGTGACCAGAGACTCGACTAAAATGTGTTGAGGAACCTATTGTCTTGGTCGGAGATGATGATCTGTGGTATCCAAAAATGGACCCACACTCATTCGAATAAGAGCTTGGAAGTGTCTGTCAATGTGATATTCTTCTTGTAGGCTGTGAGGATGGCCATACTCAAAAACTAATCAATGAACACAAATACGTAGACATTGCCTTGCTTGGTGGATGAAAGGCCATACATGTAATCCAGTGAGATGGATTCCCAAAGATTCTCAAGAGTAGGAAGAGGGGTGTATAAACCTTGCTTCTTGATGGACGGATTGGAAATGACACAGGAAGTGAAATATCTGATATACTTGCTAACATCCTGTCGAATTTTTGGCCAATAAAAATGTTTATGAAGAATGGCCATAGTTTTCTCCATGCAAAAATGTCCTACCATCTGACTATAGTGGGATTCCCAAATTAGATTTCCAGGCTCACTTGTAGGAACACAGAGATGGCCTAGATGGCATAATAGTCCATCCTGAATGTGAAAATTAGTGATAGTCACCCCTATACCCAAGAGTTTATAGGTGGTGGCGAAGTCCATATCTTGTTGATAAAGTTGGGGCCACTCAGATGCCTCATGTCCATAGGAATGGAGCAAAATGGTGAGGGCAGCCACAGGAGGTCGACTGAGGAAGTTGGTGACATGATTTGAGATCCTCGTCTTATACTTGATGTTGATATGGAACTGTTGCAAGTAGGTGGACCACATCTGATGGTGGTCGTTCTACAATTTCCCCTGTGTCTCTATGAACTACAAAGGCTTGTGATCATTGTGGATGATCGTCTCCTTTCCCAGAATGTAATGTTTCCATTGACGACAAGATTGTACGATGGAATACATTTCCTTGTCATAGGTGGGGTATTTTCAGACAATATCTGAGAGTGTTTCACTATGGTATGCCACCATATGACTGTGCTAAGTGAGAATTGCGCCTACAACATAGTCAAATGCATCAGTCTCAATATCGAACGATTGTTGCAGATCGAAAAAGGAGAGTATTGGAGCTGAGAAAAAGTGATGCTTCATATCATCGAATGCTTGTTGTTGTTCCTTCCCCCACACGAACTTGGCCCGACCACCTCCCTTGGTCACATGGCTGAGGGCCCATGCAATATGGGATAATCCAAACCCTAACCGTCAGTAGAAGTTGGCCAATCCGAAGAAGCTCCAAAGATCAATTATTGTGGTTGGGACTAGCCAGTCATGAATGAATTGGATCTTAGTTGGATCAACATGTACCCCATGCTCATAAACAATGTATCCCAAGTGTTGGACCTTGTTCATGACAAAAGATAATTTTTCCAAGTTGGCATATAGCTTGTGCTACCACAGATTGCTCAAAACCTCTTGAATATTCTGCATGTGCTCCTCCCAAGTTTTGTTGAAGATGAGGATGTCATCCAAATATAATACCACAAAAGAGTTATTGAAGGGTCTCAATACATCATCCATCAACCTCGTGAATGTGGTTGGTGCATTTGTTAAGACAAAGGGAATGACCAACCATTAGAAGAGACCTTCTTTAGATTTAAAGGTTGTCTTCCATACATCAGTTGGTTTGATGGGAACCTGGTGGTAGCCATACATTAGGTCAATATTGTTGAAGAAATTTTCCCCCTTGAGTTGGTCAAGAAGGTCATGAATTCTAGGAATTGGGTACCGGTTCCTGATTGTGATTTTGTTTAGGGGTCTATAATCAATGACGATTTGCCAAGTCATGTCTTTCTTCTGCACCAGTAAAATTGGGATTTCACAAGGGGAGGATTTGGGTCTGATGTGCCCATTTTGAAGAAGCTCTTGGATTTGATGCCTGATTTCATCATTTTCCATCAGTGAGTGGCGATATACTAGTTCATTAGGTAGAGGTGCATCAGGGGTCAGATCAATTGGATGCTTGACTTAGTAGTGCATCGATACCCTGGTGGGTGAGGAGAAGATGTCTCTATATTCTTCCACAATCTCATCCACTTTATTCTCCTGCAAAGAGAGGCTCTATGTAGAGGCCACAGATGTTGTGGTGACCTTCTGCTTACTGTGAGCACAGATCACAAAGAAGACAAACTTCTCGGTCTGTGAAATGACCTTACTGCATTGCTTAACATAGATTAAATAAATAGCAGTAGGCGGTGCTATTGATTTTTCAATGAGCAGGATTAAGCATGAAGTTCATTCCATTTTTAGCATTTAACCATAACCATTAATGTTGCAGAAACCAAGATCACAAGAAGAAGCACCATGCACAATAACACAAGAAGCATCCTGGGAAACCCTTCTCAACAAGGGAAGAAAACCCAGCCAAATCCTTTGTTATATTCTTCAAGAGAAAGACCTTCAACACCAAGAAAACCCAGCACACAAGAGGGTGATAAAACCCTAGAAGACTAGCACCCAAGAGAGGTGCACACTTTTCCCAAGATGGTGTACTTTCTAAAATTTCCATACTCACATGAAAGATATATTTTCTCAATGGGGATTTTACCTTTACTTATACTAGAATGAACTTGTCAAAAAAAAATTCTATTGGCAAGACAGGGCCGACCTCACTAATATAATTAATATTAACCAGATTAATTATCTTTTACATTAATTTCTATTCACATTAAGGTGGGGCCGAACTATACCCTTTACATTACAATTAGGGTTACAGGAAGGTCTAACTCTTGAAAAATATAGCAAGGGATATTATACACCCACTAGTGCTCATCCACTAGGGGAACATACATAGGGGTGTCCATATCTCTGGCTCATTGCATTACATAGAAGAACCACTTCTTCACTAGTGCTTAGCCACTAGGATCACGTTCACTTGTGCTCGTCCACATGCACGCCCACTCAACAGATCTTCTTTCCCACTACATTACACATGAGAGTCATATGGATTTTCTCATCAACTCTTTTTCTTAGAGGAAGCTAATACATCATCTTCCTTTTTGTTCTCATGATGAAGCACCCAACACTTTTGGATTTCACACATTCACCTTGTGCTCAACCACAGGCACGCCCAACTCTGTAGATCTCCTTTCTCACTGCATTACACAGGAGAAACATTCAGATTTCTTCTCAACTCTCTATAAGGAGGAGGTCATCTCTACGTTCCAGCTCTGTCTCAGATGGGAACCACACACCCCTCTCAGGGTATTTCTCTTAGGTTTGTAAGATGGAGAATATATTGCATAGTTGCAATGATCAACATCTCTCAAGTTTGCAAGCTGGAGAATGTCTCACATAGCTACAATCATCAACACTCCCTCTCAGCTAGGGAGGCATTCTTCATCATGCCAAGTCTCACAAAGATGTAATTTGAACTTTGTCTTAGAAAGAGTCATCAACACTCCCTCTCAACTAGGGAGGCATTCTTCACCAAGTTAGTTTGGTGAATATGTTTGCAATCTTCTCATGTGTAGGAAGGTACTGCATGTGTACGATCATATCTATGATATAAGGACACTTAATCTCATCGTTTTTTTATCCATTAGGAAACACTAGGTTATCAAGGAGCTTTACACACAACTCTTGTTTATCATCATAGGATCCATCTCATCGTCAAGTAAATATGTCAGAAGCTTGTGAAGCCACTTTGCTTCTCACACTTTATTATATATGCTCTGCCTCTGTGGTACTCAAGGCCACAGAGTTGTTTTCTCCTGCATGAGGAAACCATGGAAAACTTCACGGTAGAACAACAACTGGATGTGCTCTTCTGGTCCATTTTTCTTTCTTCTCAATTTGAATCGTCATATCCTACAAACTCAAGTTCACACTGGAGTCATATCTCAGGCCATATCCAACTATGCCTCAAATATATCTCAATACATGTTTTGTTGTTGTCTAGTGAGTCTGTCTTGGTTGACTCATGAAATGACTAAGAACATTCATTGCATGGCATGACTCAATTCTAGTGTTAACCATATACATTAGTGATATAATCAGCTATGGATCAGTCTCGTATGAATAATCATCAATCTTTTTTTCTTTTCTTTTTTTTTAAATCGATCACGATGGATTTTGCATTTTGTCATACTGAACTTCTTTAATATTTTCATTGTATATTTTTCTTGACTAAGGAAAATCTCATCAATCTTCTGTCATACTTCTGATCCCAAGAAGTAGTGCATCATTCTCATATTCTTCATCTCAAATTCAGAGTCAGGGATTACTTGTATCCAACAACAAGGCTTTCTGAATAAGTCATCAAAATCAGGCTCTCATCACCAACACTATAATAATATGGGTTTGGATTAACAATACTCTTTGTTGAGATTTAAACTCATCAAGAATCCATCCATATGATATTGTTTCCAACTCATGGATGGTAGTATGGATGGAAATGTAATGGTCTCATTGAATCAAGTGTCTCATCATAGACAACTCCCTCTGTTTGTGAGAGTCCTCTAGTTTTGTATTTCTTGACACTTCCTGTCAACTGCACACTTTCTATACTTGGAAGTTTTCACAGAATTCCCTTCTGGTTTTTGAATAATATCTTATACATAATTCTTTAAGATATATTGGTATTCTTATGTTATGGCATCTTGCCATATTTATTTCTCCTTTTGTTTCTCTAATGAAATAGCTCATGACTGAAAGATAGTTTTTAAAAACTCTTTTGCTTTCTCAAGGTGTCCCTTGAGGGACTTGTGTGTCTCTCTATCTTCTAGCAAAGTTTTGTAGATCAAGGGAATTCCTTTTATGCCCCATCATAATATCTCTGGTTATATCAACTGGAGCAACTGGATTAGTTGGAATAAAGTTTGTCTCCCTCTAAACTGTTGAAGGCGAAGTAGGTAATGTCTCACTGTCAATCTCCATCTAAGATTCTCTAGGTTTGTTGAATGGCTATCTCTTCTTTAAGGAAAACATATCTTCTTGTCTCACATAATAATCAATTAAATATGGTTTGGACTCCCGTACCAGGGATAATGGTCCAAGTCTTTGAGGGCTCCCATACTAGGGATAGTATCCTTCATTTATTAAAAAATGAAATCAACTATTAAAAATAGAAATCAATTGATTTACCTGGTTTGTAGTCATTCTTTAGTTTTTAGAGGAAGTACTTCTCCTCTCTCTTATATTCATTCATTTGTGGTGGATCTGGATCAATGTCAGTGGTAGAAGCATATTGTCTTCCCTTCTTCCTGGTGGGACAATTTCTTGCATAGTGTCCATATTTGTCACATCTGAAGCATCGAATTTCTGAAACATCTCTTCTTTGATAACCTGGATTTGATGAATACTTTTCATCTTTAAATGTTTTCCTAAAATTTCTTTTGAATTTTCCTCCTTTCTTTGTATGAAGTGCAAGAGCATGATTTTCTTATGAGGAATCTTCCACTCCTCTATTTCTAAGTCTAAGTTATTCTTGAGTACAATCTTGCATAGATGATCAAAGGTTGGTAGAGCTTCTCTTCCATTGATACTCTGAAGAAAAGGCTCCCACGTTTTTGGAAGGTTTTTGAGAGTGGTTAAGACAAGTTCTCTATCAGACATGATTTCTCCAATGGTCTCTAGTTGTTCTTTAATATCTGATATCTTCATAAAGAAGATGGCAACTATGTCACCTTTCGGCATCTTGATACTTTTTAGTTGGCTCTTCAAGGTAAGATCTTTGAGGGTGTTGTCACTTTCAAAAAATTCTTTTAATTCTTCATACATATCATAAGTTGTCTTTAGGTTGTAAATATGAGGTAAGAGATGATCTCTTACTAAGTAGATGATTAATTTTCTTACTTTGACATCTTCTTCCTTTCTTATCTTTTTCTCTACATCTATAGCTGTGTTTGGTAAGGTTTTAGTTACCACACCCAAGAGGTCATATTCTTCAAGGGTGACCTGAAGCCTTGATTTCCAGGAGCTGAATTTGCTTGCTCCATCAAGCCCATCTTCTATTAAGGCTTTGTTCTTCATTTGTTTGGTTTCTTCAAATTCTCGCCAACTGAATTTTGAAAACCTAATGATTAGGTTGAAATAGTAACCTTGGATTATGTTGGACTTATGACTTCCAACAATCAAATTTGTATTGTCACATAGATGCTTGTTGATTTAAGAAAAGTGTTTCTTCATAAATCGAGGATTAAGATTTTGCAGGAAATTTCGGCACCCTAGAAACCCTAGGGCCAAAATCTCTAAATTCTCAGAATTTAATTTTAAGATCTTCTAGAGATGCGTTGGAGGAGGCCATACTCTTATATGCCAAGGATGTCACCAACTTCCAAGTATTAAGGTCTATAACACCATAGAAAGGAGGGTCGTACGAATTTTTCTGGAAACCATAAGAGGGTCGTACGGTTCTGCAAAAGTGAGAGGAGACTTGGTAGATGCTTGTGCAATGGGTTCTTTCAAGACCTATGCTCTTATACCATGTTTATTTTTCAATGAGAAAGGTTAAGCATGCATTTTATTCCATTTTTAGCATTTAACCATAACCATTAATGTTGCAGCAACCAAGATCACAAGAAGAAGCACCATGCACAAGAACATAAGAAGTATCCTGGGAAACCCTTCTCAACAAGGAAAGAAAACCCAACCAAATTATTTTCTATATTATTCAAGAGAAATACCTTCACCACCAAGAAAATCTAGCACACAAGAGGGTTCTCAAACCCTAGAAGACTAGTTCCCAAGAGAGGTGCGCACTTTTCCCTAGAAGACTAGTTCCCAAGAGAGGTGCACACTTTTCCCAAGAAGGTGTAGTTGTTGAAATTTCCAAACTCACATGAAAGATATATTTCCTCAATGGGGATTTTAAATTTACTTATACTAGACTAAACCTTTCAACAAAAGTTTCTATTGGAACAACAGGTTCGACCTCACAAGATCATAATACAATTAATATTAACTAGATTAATTATCTTTTACATTAATTTCCAGTCACATTAAGGTGGGGTCGACCTGCACCATTTACATTATAATTAGGGTTACAAGAAGGTCTGACTCTTGAAAAATATAGCAAGGGATATTATACACCCACTAGTGCTCATCCACTAGGGGAATATCCATAGGTATTTCCATATCTCTAGCTAACTGCATTACACAGAAGAACCGTTTCTTCACTAGTGCTCAGCCACTAGGATCACGTTCATATGTGCTCGTCCACAGGCACATCCACTCAACAAATCTTCTTTCCCACTTCATTACACAGGAGAGTCATCTGGAGTTTCTTGTCAAGTCTTCTCCTTGGAGGAGGCTAAAAAATCATATTCATTTATGTTCTCATGATTATGCACCCAACACTTCCAAGTGGATCTACAAGATCAAGCATGTTGTATATGGAATCATAGAGAAGTACAATGGAAGTAGAGGATTCTCCCAGAAAGAGGGAGAATATTATGACGAGACATTTGCTCTAGTAGCAAGGTACACTTCTATTAGGTCTATTATTTCTATTGCTTCTATTATGGGATGGAAATTACTCCAGATGGTTGTCAAGACTGATTTCTTGAATGGTGTAATTGAAGAATAAGTGTACATAGAGAAGCCACAAGGTTTTTTGATCCATGGGAAGGAGTCACATGCTTTTATATTTAATAAATTTGTGTATGAGCTTAAGTAGGCACCCAGGGCATGGTATGCTAGAATAGACAGTTATCTGATGAGCTTGGGGCTTACCAAAAATGATGCAGATCCCAACCTTTACTACAAGGTTGAAGATGGTTTCCCATTGATATTGGTAGTATATGTGGATGGCATGTTTCTTACAGGGGATGAGAAGCTCATATATGGGTGCAAGAGGGAACTCACTTCAAAGTTAGAGATGAAGGATCTAGGTTTGATGCACTATTTATTGGGATTAGAAGTGTGGAAGAGACTAGATGAAATATTCCTTAGCCAAGGAAAGTATATAGTTGAGATCATACAGATATTCGAGATGATGGACTGCAAGTCCATGGCCACACCTATGGTTATGAATATGAATTTCTTGAGTGATTCTTCTTCAGATTTGGTTGATCCCACGATGTACATATAGTTGATCAGATCCTTGATATGCCTGGTTAACACCAAGATGGATATATGCTTTGTAGTGACCACATTGATTTAATACATGGTTGAGCCTAGACATGTACATTCTGTAACAACAAAGCATGTGTTGAGATACCTGCATGATATGGTTGGATATGGAATTTGTATGTCTTGGACGGTGAAGTAAAGCTGCAAGGTTATGATGGGGCGAGGAGTGTAGTGGATCAGAAAATCACATCAAGATGCTGCTTAAGTTTGGGATCATGTATGATCTCATGGTTGAGAAGAAAATAGATGCCAATGACACATAGTACAACAGAGGAAAAATATATAGCAACTAGTGTTGCAAGCTGTGAATTAGTGTGGCTTCGAAAGTTGCTTGTAGGGTTATTTGATCTAGAGTTGGAGCCAAATTTGATATATTTTGATAATCAAAGTTGTGTGAAGCTTTCAGAGAATCCAGTATTTCATGACAAGTCAAATCATATAGAGATCAAATACCATTTCATCCGATACACGATGCAGAAAGGAGTAGTGGAGCTCTGGTGCATATCCATAGATGAGAAGACAACAAACATTCTCACCAAGCCTCTATCTAGAGTGAAGTATGAGTACTTCAGAGACAAGCTTTGTGTGATGCATAATTTCCACCCTCAATGAGATGAAGTTGTGATGTTTCTCCTACAGTGGGAAGATACTCTCCCTTTGGCCAAGGGTTTCCCAAATCAGTCATGTGAATTGACTGAGGGAGTAATGAGTACCTGGTAAAATTGTTTCCTACACCATGTGAAGTGACTAGGTGTGACTGGGACTTGTAGCGTGGTCTTTCCTACACCATGTGAAGTGACTAGGTGTGATTGGGACCATGGCGTAGCCTTGCCTAAGCCATGTGAAGTGGTTAGGTGTGATTGGGGCTATGGTAGTATTATTTCCCATACCATGTGAAGTGGATGGGTGTGAATGGGACTACTAGGAGAGGAGAAACATCATAGCATAGTTTTGATACTATGGTGGTAGTCTTTCGAATGCCATGTGAAATGGATGGGTGTGATTAGGACTACTAAATACTTGCAACGTAGTCTTATGACTATGGTGGTAGTCTTTCCCATACCATGTGAAGTGGATGGGTGTGATTGGGACTACTAGATACTTGCAACGTAATCTTGAGACTATGGTGGTAGTCTTTCCCATGCCATGTGAAACGGATGGGTGTGATTGGGACTACTAAAGGAGAACATCATGGAAGAATACCTCCCTATCTAAGAGGGAGAATTGAGGTTTTATTAGAAATGAGGGGTATTCACTCCTGAACAACTTTTCTTAGAGAAGAAGAAGATTACAAGAATTCAAAGGAAGGCCATTGAATAGTTGAAGAACACCCGTAAAGAGAAGTCAACCCATAGGAAAATAATAAAGTAGAAATACAATTTATAGGAAGAGAAGTCGACCCACATAAAAAATAATAAATTAATTTGAAGAACCAAACAAGAAGTTGGCCCCAAAAAGGCGCCATGATTAACATAAACACAGGGCAGGCTCAGTTCATTTTTACACACTCACATCTCTCCTCCTACAGAGCACACAAGGCAATGGTTTCATGGTAGTTCTAGCTTCTCGTCTCTCTTCTTATGTGCCCCTATCTTGGAGATGTGCTAGGGTTGGGGGATCCTTCTCTTGGTTTGACAAAGAGATAAATACTTTTTATCAGGTTTTCTTCATTGTTGGTTTTTCTCTTGTGAATAGAGCTTGTTCATGGTTGTATTGCATTATCAGAAATATTCTCTCTAAGAAAAGTTGGCTAGGTTTTTCCTTGAGTTTGGGGTTTTCCTAGGATAAATATTTGTGTCTTCTTGTGCTTGTCTATATGCTTCTAGATCCTGCTTATATTTTCAGTATATGGTTATTGAATGTTAAATGAAGATCAAAATATTCTCGTAAATCTACTACTACTAATTTAAAGAAAAGATAAAAAAAAAAAATCATCATTTATAGTAGAATATATACTTGAATTTCAAACATATTAAGCTATGATAATGAGATTTTTTCGTGTGATTTGAATGAAGTTGTAAGAAAGATAATAATACTAGAAATAATTAATAATAATAACAATGGGCATAAATAATAAATATTAGCTTAATGAAACATCAAGGGTCACACAACCCTTCACCTTGTGACCAATCAATGTATGTTTATGCATTGTCATGAGGCTTATTGTAATAATCAAATAATTCATTACTCTCTCTCTCTCTCTCTCTCTCTCT
>ML790101.1:181432-210216 GCA_009831015.1 Picea engelmannii | reverse complement strand
TCTACCAATCTCATCATAAACAAGGATTGTTTATTCCATTTTATATCAGATCCATTGATTTGGCCAATTCATGGGTTATTTTCATAAAGCATATCTTGTGTCACCTGTATACATCACCAACTCAATATATACATAGTTTGTACTAAACAATCAAACGATATACTTATTGTTATGTACACAATTACCAATACGCATATCCTTACAACCACCCATACATCAGTTTTTTCAATTCATACGCCAAGCTACCACTTCAATTATGTACCATTGTATGTTGTTGTTGTCACTAGTAAAAAAATCCATACACTAAAATGAGCAAAGTTCATTCCTGAATATGACATGAACAACTTTGTTCATAAATTAAATATCCAAAATAAATGGGATAACATAAAACAATCCATATGGATTAAAATATTATATTGAATGAAATATGAGACATGATGATTTACAATGATAGGTGGATTTAGTGTTTATAAGCCTCAATGTGGACTTTCACGTAAATCCATGTCTTTATGTGATGCACCTTTTAATAATTGATATCATAAGTTCTCTAGTTTAGGTATATATATAACAATAACATTGTCTTCCCCTTTAGAAATGCTTTGTCCTCAAAGCATATTAATGGAAAAGTGTTATATCTTGTTTTGACATGTAATGACTTCACACGATTCGTTTTTCTTTGAAGGTATGATGGTTGACAATAAAATACCATATGATCTTCTAATTATTGAGTAGAATTGTTGAATAATGAAAGGGTCTAATCACCCTAATTCAATCTTTTATGGGACTATGTATTTATAGGGTTCTTGAAAAGGACTTGTCTAATTGCAATTCTCGATATGACTACTACTTTGAGACCTAATTGTAATAGAATTAATATTCTTTGGAATATAGTTTGAATATTGTCTTTGTTTTGAACAATGTTGGTACACTAATTAGTTAAAGTATTGGCTCTTTTGATTAGGATGTCGATAAGGTGTCTTTGTAACTTGATCTTTCCTTCTCATACTTGTAGTGTTTCCTTGATTAACTTTTCGTACTATGAATTTTCATATACCTGAGTCACTTTGTGGATCAATGAATTTCTTTTAGTAAGTACACTTGGAATTTTGTTTTATTCTATTTTGTATCTCCCTTTTGGTGGTCATTACAACATTAGGTTCATTTGGCAGTCAATGACAATTTGTTGTTGTGTGGCTTGTATAGTGGAAAAATTATGTGATGCTATGGTTATTCAACATTTGGTGTTTGACATTTGAATTAATTTTTATTATATCTAAATTTCATGATTTTTATAAGTAGCCCATATACTAGATACAAATTGGATGTATTCACTGCTTGACTTTAGAAACTAGCTTGATTTTGTTTTTTGTTTTTTTTCCAATTGGTAGTAGAGTTGTCTTTCTTTCTAGAATTTATACACTATAAATGGACAAGGGATGGGTATTTTTGGTCAAAGACCTAGGGATCATAGAAAATTTGAAAAAATGGTGGGTGGAAAAAGTTAAATTGTGGTCAAAGACCAAGGGACAAAAACAAAAAAAATTAGGCGTGGCCAAAAGCTAGATCAAAAAGTGGCTCCAATACCAAATGAAATGTTCATTTCCTAAATATGACTTGAACAACTTGGTTCATAAACCAAATATCTAAAATATATGGGATAAAATAAAATAATTCATATGGTTTAAAATATTATATTGAACAAAATATGAGAGATGATGATTTACAATATTATATATATCGCCTTCAAGTTCTATACACAATTGTTGATTCCTTTCATATGTATAGCCACCAATTGATTTGTACATTTCATACACACATGTTTCTTCTTCTCTACACCTAACTGCCTACGTACACTACTGCCAACACCATTTATAAGTCCATATGTTGTCTTTCCCCTTCACCATGAACTTCATCGGTCATCAGTCAATCATAACTATTGATATATACACCACCATACAATCACCTTTATTTCCCTGTGAATTTTCTATATAATTCTTGAAAACCACACCGTCTCAAATCATTCCTAGTTTTATTTTTATTTTTTGGAATTCCATATATCAAAGTCACATTACAATATAAATTCAATCCATTAATATAAATTAAACTTTCAATACATAGTATATAAAGTTATTGTTAGTTGTGTTTAGCTTGAGTGGTAGTTGAGTGGTAGAGAGGAGAAATTGTTAACCTCCCCACTCAGGTTCAAATCCCACTCGTGACGTGTTCACTTTTCATGAGACAAATGTTGATTGTGGATCTTTGGGAGATAATTTTTTATTTGATCAAGGCACTGAAAATATGATTCTTTCTTGTGGGTTGGAGGGTGAGATCTTGGTCACATGGAAAAAAAATAGTATATAAAGTTAAATAAAATGTGGATTTTGCAAGGAAAAAAACTAACACTGTAATAATGAAAAATTACAAGTAGATGTTACTCATTATAGAGATGAATTCAACAATGTTAGGCATTGTCTCGATAACATTGAGAAGGGACGAAAATAATTATAGGAAAAAATCATCAAGCTAATAAAATAAATTCCAAAAAGAAATGGCTAGATATAATAAAAATGAGAAACACTGACAAGGACAAAGCATCAAGGATAATTAACAATCATAGAGAAATGATTGACCAACTAATAGAAAGGATCTAGATGCATTATAAATAGAACCTCTAGTCCATTGACAAATTCCACCAAGCCCAAACTTGTCAAACACAAGTTACCAAAGATATCAAGATAGCATGGGTTATCTAAATAAAATTGGAATTGAGATACCTAAATATGATGGAAAAGATGATAGAAAGATATCATGTGGGTTAATAAAATGGAGAGGTTTTCTATATATGCTAACAAGTTAGAAAAGAAAATTATGGCATCCTTACACTTATAAGGTGATGCTTACGATTGGTTCACATGGTAGTCAAAGAAAACTAATGATTTCTTAGTTAACCGACAAATGTTCACATAAGATATTCTTAAGAGATTTAACAATTATGATGAGGATGACACTTTTACTAGGTTCACCCATTTGCACAAATGGGGATAGTTAATGAATATAACCATGAATGGGAAGTCTTACAAATTATATTTTATAATATTATATATGATCAATTGCTAAAAATGTATACTGCGGAATTAAAACCCATAATATAGAGTAAGCTTAGGTTATCAAGGCCTATTAGAATTTGGTCAAAGATAAAAGCATGAAAAACATCATTTCAAGGAATTTCATTAATCAAAAGGGATTTTGAAACTCAAAAGAATACAAATAGTTATAATCACCAAGCCATTACATTGATACTAAATATCACTGTTTAGAAAAGGACAAAAAGAAGGAAAATTTATATTGCATATGTGGTAAGAATTGGACCCTAGGGCATAGATTTGAATACAAGTCACTATACTAATTTAAAATAGTGGATGAAAAGTAAATAGAAATTGAACCATGAATCACTATCGATACAATTCAGAATCCAACAATGACGAAACACCACCAAAAGTGTCATTAGCATCAATTTAATGCACACCATAGAATATGAATGAAGATAAAAATGTTCAAAAATAAATTATTACTTGAAAACAATGAATACAAGAACCAACTACAAAATATATTCCACCTTGTCTAACGAAGGTTGATAAGACTCGTGAACCAAAAGAAAACTTACAATTTCACTTGCAACTATGATGGGGAAAAGAAAGGACTATAGCATTTGATACGAATTCAACACACATTGATTTCCTATTAGTTAATCTCTTTAACGAAAGATTTCCTAAAGTTTTAAGAAAAAGTTATATTAAATTTATTATTTTGAAAAATATAATATTTTCATGAATTTTTTAATTTGAGTATTTGAATTTTGGATTGGTTAAATTTTTTTGATGGGACTTAATAACCCCTGGTGTGTGTTAATTATTTATTATATTTTTCACACTAAAAAAATCATTTAAAAAATTAAAAATTTAAAAATTTCACGAGTTTGACAGCAAGGGATATGGGTATAATTTTTTTCAATGCTAATTTATGCCACTGACACTCCCTACCACCTGTAACACACCCAACCCCCTAAGTACCCTTTTAAGGGATGGGGTATTTAAATTCCACTTTTCCTCAACCTCCTTGAATCCCTTTCAAAAGGATATCATTTTCTTATGCTCGCTAAGAGCTTTCCAACAACTATAAGTTTGTCTTAATCTGAGTTCTGGATCAAAATATATGGCCTCTTAAAAATTTTAAGTCTTCTTCCCAAATAATTCCATGTGGCACCCATGTGGCTCCATGTCACCCTCAAACCCAGATGTGGTTGTTGGCATGGCACCTGCCACTTGTTCCTCCAAAATCTTGGCTTATTAGGTCCCGAGACCTCGACCATTTTCCCAAAGTCTTATACACCCAAAGGCCTGATCCGAAATGATTTGGTGTTCAAGGTACATGGTCCTATCATAAGGTGACACTTGTACATCGAGCATCAATTAGGTAATGTCATTCGACATCCCACTGGGTTACTGGACCATCGACCCACTGGAAGTACCTGCATAAGCTTTAGCTCTTTGTGCCCAACCCAGTGTGAGTTCACGCATTGGACATGTGGTCCCATCACATGCCCCCATCTGATGTCCATTGAAATCATGACACAT
The DNA here is from genome assembly GCA_009831015.1 of Picea engelmannii. Taxonomy (NCBI): domain Eukaryota; kingdom Viridiplantae; phylum Streptophyta; class Pinopsida; order Pinales; family Pinaceae; genus Picea; species Picea engelmannii. The sequence goes on along the minus strand of ML790101.1, from coordinate 205,582 downwards.
AATCATTGGGTACCAAACCACCAGACCCTCTAGAATCTCCAGACATCAGTGTTCTTTGGTAGTATGGGGTATGATGGATCCCTTCATCTGAGATCAACGGTGGGGAATCTACTCCAGATCCGACTGTATTATTTCATCGCACCCTTTCAAAACTTAGTCCCAACCAAGAATTTCCACCCGTATCTAATCATAGTGTGACACATGGCCATTGGGGCACCAGGCACCGAAATTCCCAACATATCCATGTAATGAGTCTCCTAGTTGATCCAAAGGCCAATTGAATCCCCTTTGAATCAGATACACAATGGAGGTTTATCCACCCTAGATCCGACAGAAAAAATCGAATCAACGTTACCCCAAGGGTACTTGTACTATGATGGGCCCACATATGACTCCTTTATGAATCCCCTGCTAACATGTGGCATGGATCATGGTGTGACACGTGACATGAAACATGAGATGAGTATCCCTTGACACATGGCACTCATTTTCCCCATGGATCCTATTGCAATTCTACCAAATCTATGTGAAATGTGGCACCATTATCAGGTGACACATGGATCTCCCTCATTATGACACATGGACCAATTTTTGGGTGTCACATCATCACCGGGAACTGGATATCGGGGCTATTCCAGGAAAGGTTTGAGTTTGAGTTCCCAGTGTCGGTGATTATGAGAGGATTAATTAATCTAATATCGGTAATTATGATGGGATTAGTTGGAATAATCTCAAGAATATTACTCTGCAATATCTACGATCGAGAATCCTCACAAGAGGATATGATGGCTAATATTTACCCTCACTCTTTTCCATAATCAATGAATCTTGTTGAATCTCAGAGTCTCGTTCCCATTAGGATTGTCACTTACTCCGACCATCCCTTTCTGATGTATGGTGGAGATCTATCCATCTGCATATCCCACAGTTGACGATGAAGGTGCCCTTCCAAGAGACCAGGGGGGTCTGCTACTAATCGATGACTAAGGTTTAATCTCTCCTTTACATTGATCAATGACTAGGGTTAATTCTTTCCCTCTCTCGATCTATGGCCCAGATATCCCTCGAAGCTCTTCCAATCAAATTATTTCCCATCTGAGACCCTCTGATGGAACCCGTCTGATAGACGATGGAAATATACCCGCACTCAAATCCAACGGTCGAAAAATAAGGCACCTATTCAAAGGCTTGAAATCGAGAGGGATCCACTCCCAATTCCTTTGACCAACTACAGGTTTCTATGCGTGATCCTTGGGCACGCAGATGCTCCCTTCCAGCATGACCTCAACAAGACGTCACCTTCCCACCTAACTTCACTTAGACAAGACTCTATGGTGATCTACAACTAAGCTTGTTCTCTCTGTCCACCGATCAAGGGTCATGATCGCCCCTCGGAGCCTTCCTATTGGAGTTCCTTAACCAAGGTTACTCCAACGACCCTATGCAATTGATGGCGTAGATCATTTGATACCCTTCCTGATGAATCCAATATTTCCCATTCACTCTTGGGACCCTTCCTTCAAATTGGCTCTACTGTTGGTCTCAAGGGTTAATCTGAACATTGACTCCAATGACCCCTATGCAATCAATGATCGTGATTTATTAGATTCATCCTCTGATGGATCCAATAGTCGATAATAAACTTGATCCTTGGCGAGCCCACGAGCGTGAGAAATCCTTGATCGATGACCAATATTGACTCATTGTGTCAATCGAGAGGTTGAAATTCTTCCTGAGGGGAAGACACCACATTTTATGGGTTAAGTAATGCTTCACGACTCAACTCTTAAAAAATTCTTCCAGGTGATTTATAAGATCTTACTAGGGATTAGGAGCTTTGAACCTCACTGGTTCTCGTCTTTTCCTGTAGCGAGGGTTATATATGGTGTATTGGAATTCTCTGGCCACTGCTTCCATGAGGGTATTTTCCCTGTGAAGAGGAAGGTTATAACATTTCTTCCTTTTATATTTCTTTATTAGTGTTGTGCATACTTGGTTCCCTTATTCTGGGAACCTCTCTACTGTGATGGAAATTCCATCATGCACTCTGGAATCATAGACATATATTTATTTTCCTTAAATTAGGACCAATACAGTGTATTCATGCTCATAGGTACAACACACATGCAACCCCATTTAGATACATTAGTATTCATGCATGTAGAGGTGCAATTTGTCTTTCAACATGAATATCCATTCATAACATACAAGTACAAACACCTAGTCATGCATTTTCAGTTCAGTTACATAGGGAGTAAAGAATACTTATCTGTTTGCAGGATGTAGCTAGACAAATAAATGTGGGGTTCGCATTTCCACCCTACCATAGGATCTGCATGCATAGTCTCTTCAGCAGTAGACCACCCCTGTGCAAGACCATGATACCACCAGAAAATCTCTCTCAGTTTTTTTTCCATTAAATTAGTGAGTGAAAGTTACTCTCTCTCTCCCATCTTTCATCTTTCTACTAGTTTCTTGCTTAATACCCATATTTAGGGCTTGTTTGCTCCAAGGTTCATAAAACCAAAGCTCCCACACTTAGGTTCTCTCTCGCCTCCATCCTTCCTTGGGATCTCTAGTCTCTCCTCATTATTTACCCATTCTCCCGCATGAAGCTTATCGACCTATCCTATTCCTTATGTCAGAAGGAACCTGTGGGGTCAAACTAGGTGCATAATTCATACTTTGTCATACCCATGGATGATATCTTCTATTGTCCTAGCCAAATTTTTGATGCATGTATTCATGGGGGCTGGTTCATTGTTCAACTACCTCCCCTTCACATTAACTAATTTTCCTTGGGTTCGGGGCTAAGGAAATATTCTTAATATTTCCAAAATAATATGTCAACAAGAAGGTTTGGTTTATTTCATCAAAATGATTCTCCTCTCTAGGCTTCCTCACTCGTTCCTCTAGTGGTATCATCATCAATACTCAAGGCTTCACCCCATAGTCAGTTGTTGGAATTTTCAATTAAGAAGAAATAAATTCATAATATTTCCATTCCATTGCATGGTGATCATTGATTATGATTAAATACAAGTTGGGGGAAACTTGGGTGTTACAATCCCCTGCCCCTTAAAGGAACATCGTCCTCGGTGTTCTTTTTAGAAACACTTTCCAAACCCTTAACTTTCAGCTTCTTCAGGATTGTTTTCTTGTTTTTGGTGTGGTCCCTTCCAGAATTTTGGAATTTAGCACCTTCCTACAACCATCTCAGAAATCAAGCATATTAATTCACAATTTCATGCATAAACATTTCATTTCTGCTCAAAATTCAAGAGGAATTTTACATATCAGCAAAATATTTATTTATGCAGTTCATGGATCTGCATCCAAACGATTGTCTTCATTAAATTGGATCATTGTTTTCCTTGACATATCCATTGTGTTCATGATCCTAATTCAACAATTTATAAGAATCATTGAAGGCTCATCTTCCTTGCGGTCACTCACCCTTCATAACCAGGCTCAAGCATCCCCTTCTCTATTATATAGTTCCTCGGGTGATCTATCTTTCCTTGGAAAAATTTCTCACACAAGAATAGTTTTTGAGACTTCTCTGAGTATTACAGTTGAGGCGTCTCTTTGAATTTCTATGCTAAGGCATCCCTCCATCCTGTGTTACCACAACACAACATCATCTATGGAAATCATGGCTTATCATAGGCTTCTCATGTCACACCAGTATCCTTTTTCCATGCTCTCCAACTTTGATAGCCATCATCTGTCCTCCTTAGACATATATTTCATCTCACATGTATCACATTCATATAGAAATTCGTGAGATGTTATAATTAATTCCAATCAAATATGTGACCCACATATTTCAAATTTCACATATTTTTCTTAGATCTGTTCCACATAGGAACTAGATTCACAAGTGTGACATTTCCTTCTCATATCAGTTTGGCGCTTTCATAACTAACAGGCATTGGTATCCCTTATGGAATTATAACACTTCCATATCTAAGACCCCTTCTTCCTACAATTCATTCTTCATTCAGCCAAACAAACGATTAGTTCCTCTCTCTCTCTCTCTCTCTCTCTCTCTCTCTCTCTCTCACACACACACACACACACACACACATATTTTCATTTTACATATCAATGACATCACAAACCATTCTTAACTTGTGCAATCTAACAATTACATCAGATTTATGTGTTCAAGAAAATATCATTCCTTACTCATGATTTGTTTCAACATATTAATCCCAATCACATGCAATTCGAATATTAATTGAATTTAATTCAATGTGCCAATTCCCTTGGCCATATTTTCACACAATGCACCCTTGCATTGATTTTGGAATTATTACTTTTCATGTTAGGCACTCTTTCCATGGTGTGTTGGAACTTAGTCAACCTCTCACCACACGGATTCTCTATCCACATTCAATATTACAAAAGAACTACATTTTCTTCTCTAAATTGATCATAACCTCAAATCAACATAATATAACATGAAATCAAAGTTTCATATGAATGCATCCAAGCATTCTTCTTTACCAACAACCAGGGTACCATCATTTATGGCCACCCAATTTCTCTCTTTACCATTGTTACAACTATGTACAATAACGAAAGATACTTCTTCCACAATGGGAAGTCCTATATATGCCCACTTTCTTACCACATGCATCCCCTTAATGCATTAAATCAATGTGTTTCCTATGAGTACTTTTATTCCCAGTCACTCTTTGATTGGTTAATGTATTCATGAAATATTTTTCATGAATTCTTCCAAGGATCTCAATTATCTTTGGCTACCAGAGGTTCAAACCTCCATCCTTCAGGTTCCTCTTCCTAAATCATACCCTGCTTGGGTATCAATGGCATAAAACATCCATTCAAAATTATTTTCATATTGTTAAAATGGTAAATTATTTCAAAAGGATTCTTACCCAATCCTTCATATCTTATGCCACATAGGCATGAACATTTTTATACTTGTCCTACCTTCCAACACCGTCTCAAATATTAACTCATCAGTGGTGCTTCCTGGGGACTTCTAAAGTCCCTTTCACAATTCTCTTTTATCAATATCCTTCTTTCATTCCTCCTCCACTCGAGGATGTCCATAATTGGTAGCTGCCCTTTCCCAACAATTCCAATCATTTTCTACACGCAACATGCATCATCATATTCAAAATTATGTTAGTTGTCATGTAAGATTCAAATGCATGCACCGTAGTATTTATTTCAGAAAAACATATGCATATATGCCTTAGCCTATCTATATGCACTCCATCACATTGTCCCCAATGTTTTCATGAGTGAAAACACAATCAATTTTCAGTTGCTTCCATTATCATGTAGCTATCGACATTCTCATGCCAAAATATCTACATTCATCAGTATATCGGTTTCTTATCCCAAAGAAACATAATAGACAACAAGAAATGAGTTAAGGGATTCTACCATCAGGGAACTTTCAGCCTAGATGAATTAATTTCAGGGCCCCACTACCTTCACACTCTTTATCTTGACCAAGCTCATTCGTTCAAACACATTCAATATTTTACCTTCCATTTTCCAGCTGTACTTATTTTCGCATCTTCTCTTTTAAATCCTACAACTCTCTTTCATAATTCAAAGTTTGAAAGTGATAACAATGTATTCCTTTTCTCCTTCTTTGCTTATGCAATATATCCCTCATAGAATCTGCTTTCTCTTTTCCTTTATCAGTTTTGGTTAGGTTCACCTTGACCTTCTTGGGTAAATAAACATGCTACATCAGCAAGCTATTGTTCACAATAATTTGTGTACATGTGCATTCTTCACATTACCATTCGAACATCAGAATGGTCAATGTTCATTTGTTAGTATTGTATTCATGCATGATGTTTTATAATGTAATCCAAGATTCTTATATAATAGGAATTGCTTACTACTTCCTAATTCCCAGTAGTCATTAAGATTGTAGCTATGTTCTCCTGACAGAGTCTTCACACAGTTCCTCCATAGGAAAATTCTTCAACATGCAACCCTCTTGTTACATGTCCATCATAATATGAAATGAAATCAACCTTGAGTCCACCTCAGGTTCATCATTTCAGATATCCACCCCAATTCTTATTATCCACCCCAATTCTTATTTGAGTCCACTAGGCATGTGTTCTTATTATGCATTCATTTTACATATCTAGTTAGGTATCTTCATGTTATCAGCTTGCCTTCAATTTGTGCTTCCATGCACTTAACCACAAGCATTAGTATGTTGTGTGTGTCCTCCACTGGAACACTTCACAGTTTCATATGCATATTTATTAAAAATCATTGTAGACCTAATTGTTCACAATAATTCTCATGCAATCCTCGAAGGAAAAATCACACTTCCTTCTATCATGGCAACATAGCCTCCTTAATTTGTTTTCCAGCAATTACACTAGATCTGAGGAAATGGAACATATCCTCATCAAGCTATTATTTTATCAAGAAAATTTAGACCCTTCTCATAGGGTCAACCATGCATCCTTGGTATTTATTCGATCTTGGCAAGTGGAATTCTTTCCTTTCATTCCACTTATTCAAGCAGCCATATCATGCCTTTAGTATACACATACTTATACATCCTACATGTGCATCACTTACACACTTTTATATCATTCATCCATATCTATTTGGTATTAATATCATCCTTCATATCAGGAAACCTTTTAACTCATTTAACCCATGCACTCAAGCATGTCCATTTATACACACATTGTTGTCAGCATGCAGTTTCCATGCTTGCATTTTCCTAGGTCATCCATACACATTGATATTTTAGCTTTAATATCAGATTTCTTTAGTGAGGTATTACAATCATTTCCATGTCCAGTCTCACCATCATACTCATAATTATACTCATGCTACCTTACTCATGGCAACAGATAACAAGAATTTACTTTTGTTTAACTGTTACAAAAGCATTCCAATTCCAAAAATACAAACTAGGTAATTACAACATTACCCAAGGTTACAAGTTAACAATTCCAGTGTCTCTTCATGTCTCAAACGATTCTTGGTCAACAAACCCTTATCAGGGAAACCCTTTACTGGATTTTTTTTTCTCTACTATTTAAGCATACTAAGCCATACTTGTATGGATACCATCCACCACTGGATGTTAATCCAACTCATTGGTCTTCTAGAAATGCCCAAACATTTTCTTTACCATATCTTGGATTAATACCTCCTTGATCCATTGTAGCCTTATTCTTCTTATGTAAACAATATGTATCCTTAGTATTTTCATTATTTATTTGATTTAACCCTTAGTACATATACATACACATACATGGATATTCGGCATGCAAGTTCACCACTTGCATATTTTCCATGGCATTCATACACGTTGGTACTTTGAACCTTAATAGTAGTTTTCCCTGAGATATTATAGTCATTCACATGGAAATTATCAGGGGCATAACCATACTTAGGTTTCCTTCTCTCATGGAAGCAACCAACAAGAAACCACTCTTTCCCTTATGTTACAAAATAAATCCACAATTTACAAAACGTAAGTAAGTAATTACGGTATCGCCCAAGGTAACGAGATGGCCAAATTCCAACTTCCTTTCATGATTCAACCATTCTTGGTCAACAAACCTTTATCAAGGAAACCCTTTCCTCGGTTCCATTTCACTGCTATATGACCCAACCCAGCTATTCATGTATGGTTTTCATCCTCCTCTGGATGTCAATTTGACACTCTGGTCATCTAGTAATTCTCTAGCACTACCTATGTTAGACTTTATATAATTCCTCCTCTAATCATTACATCCCTATCTCCCTAAGGAAATAGGTAGCAACATTATCAATATTTCATTCATGTTGTTAACTCTTGTGCTGTCATCAGGTCATTATTGACCAATACAAGCCAACAACAGGTCTTAAACTACAACCAACCATAGGTTATATTGATTCTATTTGCATGCAACCATTATCATATGCTTTAAAACATGTCCTCACCTTGAATTTTATGCATAAATAAGTACTTAAGTCAATAGGCATGCACACATTTATTTGTATAGCCATGAGCTCACAAACTGGCTCATATTCCCATATCACTTTACCTCTTATGAGGGCTAGCAACAGTCCTAAACGACTCCTCCTTATTTGGATTAAGTAGCGTATCCCTACTACGGGTTTCAACCATTATAGTTCAAGTAAACTAACCTTACAATCTTTTCATCAGTCCTCTGATCATGAGGAATTCCATATACATGGTTTTATATTTTATTTAAGCAATAATTAATACTACTAAAGATTTTATCAATCCATACTAAGTTCCTTTAACCAAAAGGATATATCCTGTAAGGTTCTTATCCCTTACATACATAGTCACCATGTTAATATTTATATTGCAAAAATTCAGAACAACAAAAAAATTTCAATTTGTAGTCCTTCTCCTCAAGGAGTTAATGCAAATAATGAATAAAATTTTAATACAGAGAAAATATTTTTAAACATGATCATCTTTTCCTTATTATACAAGTCCTTTGACTGATCTCTGGCCCATCCAAGCCTAGTGTCATAACCTGCTCTGATAGATATGGTAGGGTAGGGTGCCCTCCCCCTTAAAAGTTATCTAATAAAATTTATCTGACTCTTTCATTAACCCAAGTAGGCCAAGCATTGTAACCTGCTATGATACCACTTTGTAACACACCCAACCCCCTAAGTACCCTTTTCAGGGATGGGGTATTAAATTTTAATTTTCCTCAACCTCCTTGAATCCCTTTCAAAAGGATACCATCGTCTTCTTCTCTCCAAGAGATTTCCAACGACTGTAAGTTTGTCTCAATCTGAGTTATGGATCAAAAGATATGGACTCCTAATTTTTTTAAGTCTTCTTCCCAAATAATGTCACGTGGCACCCATATGGTTCCACGTCACCCTCTAATGTAGACGTGGTTGTTGGCATGGCACTCACCACCTATTCCTCCAGACTCTTGACTTATCGGGTCTTGGGACTTCGGCCAATTTCCCAAATTCTTATATGCTCAAAGGCTCGATCCGACATGATCTGGCATTCAAGGTATGTGGCCTTGTCATAAGGTGCCACTTGTCCATCGGGCATTAGTTAGGTGACGACATTCAATGTCCCACTGGGTTACCAGACCATCAACTCACCATAAGTACCTCCATAATCTTTAGCTCTTAGTGCTCGACCTAGTGTGAGTAGGCGCCTTGGACACGTGGTCCCATCACATGCCCCCATCCAATATCCATTGAAATTGTGACACATAGTCACTAGGTACTAGACCCTCTAGCCTCTCCAAACAATGACATTTTCCCATAGTATGGGGTCCAATGGACCCCTTCTTCTAGGATCAATGGTGGGGAATCTACCTTAGATCCGATGGTCTTAGTTCATCACACCCTTTCAAAACTTTCCCAACCAAGCATTACCACCTATCTCTAATCATATTGTGACACATAGCCATTGGGGCATCGGGCACCAAAATTCCCAACATATCCATGTAATGGGTCTCCCTGGTAATACGGGGGTCGATTGACTCCCCTTTGACTCAGATCCATGGTGGAGGTTTATACACCCTAGATTTGATGGACATAATTGAATCAAAGTTACCCCAAGGGCACTCGTACTATGATGGGCCCACATCCGACTCCTTGATGAATCCCCTGCTGAAATGTGGCATGGCTTGTGGTGTGACACTGATCCAGGTGGATATTGGTGGCCTCCCAACTATTCCAACTAGATCCTCTTGTCATTTTTAGTTCAACACATTCTTCTGTACTTCTTTGTAATTTTGGGTTCTACACTTATGGGGTTGTCTAAAGCCCTACACATATTCCAAGTGCACACTGGTGGCCTCTCACCTAATCCAACTAACTTATTTTGTATGTTTTCATGTCAGCACATCTTTATGTACTTTTAGGGCCATTTTGGAGCCCTAATAGTGTTTTTTTGGCTCACCGTAGTCAAACTATAGACAAATTCAAAGTTTGACAGCGTAATGTGTATTTATCTAAAAGACCTTTCCAACAGGCTATCACACGCCTAAAACGGAGGTAATATGCAAAAGTTACAACCCCGGGAAGTTGAGGTACCAACTTACCCATAAGGGCTCATATGACTTTTGGCGTTTCACCTCCTAGGGTTAGGTTTAAGGTTGTCTAGGGTTTTTGAATTCATGAGTAATATTAAAAAGGTGTATGGAGCCTCATTGTAATCATTCTACTCAGACGGATGCGCGTAGCAGCCACATCTCTTCTCATAGATAGCTACCACCATTCAAGCAAGTGCTTCAGTTCTGTAGTTTTACATTTTCATCCTATTGCATTTATTCAATAGAAGATATTGTTCATTGGATATTTTTGTTGTTCTTAATATCTCTGTGTTTATTGTATTTAGTCTATTAATCAGTTTGTTTCGCTCCTAAATCCGGAGCAATGGTATCAAAGTGGTTTTCTCTTCATTTATTTTTCTTCGTGCATGTCCCTGACAAGATCTGGGTACAAGAAGTTGGGAATCGAACCAATCGATCCATTGCAATATCGGTCGCATGGATCCTGACAACAACCCATGGGGGACGAAAAGAAAGATGATGGAGCAGGAGATCCTATTAAAATGTTGCTCGAGGAATCCTTCGCACGACAAAGGAATGAAATGATGGACAACTTTGCACAAATCCTTCGACGACTGCCCACATGTGAAGCATCTTCATCAAGCATCCATACAACCCCATTCAAGGTATAAGTAAATTTTTATATTCCATTATTTGAAGGAATGATAGATGTGGATGTTGTAGATAAATGGTTGAATCTACTCGAAGGGTATTTTTTGGTCCACAATTTTTTCGATAGGGAAAAGATTACTTTTGCACTCCTCAAGGTCGTCCCCCATGTTAAGGATTGTTGGGACACTTAATCTGAACAAAGGGTCGTAGAGGAATCTAAAATATTTGTGGTTTCCCCTACATGGGATTCCTTCCAAGACAACACTAAATAACAATACTACCATGTTGGAAGCTACGAGGACCGATACACTAGATGGACCAGCCTGAGTCAAGAAAGGGACCAAACAGTACCAAATTTCACCAATAGTTTGCATACCCTACGCACCAAATTGGGTATCAAAGACTCTAAGTGACATAGGTTTTGGACATCGCCTCATTGGGCACGTCTTATAGATACATTATCAAGATCGAGTAGAAATTTAAGTAGAAGAGGCGAGAGTTTGGATATGCAAAATCCTCACAGTCGAAGCAGGGAAAAGGCGGCCCCAACCCACACAACAAGGGACCGAGCTAAGATGGCCACTCTTAGGAAAACTAGTCCAAGCCATAACACAAGAAGGGAAATGAGAAGACGAAGCAGGACACGGGAAAATGGTGTGAGTACCATAAAATCCCTTGGCACAACACTGAAGAATGTTGCTCCAAGCAGTCACTCATGGTCGAGCTGAAGGCTTCTGAGTCAGAGGTTGATTTTGATTATGAATCAAATCTAGAAGGAGGGAATAAGATCATCAATGTTGAACCTAGTGCCACTGTCACTACCACCAAAGTCTAGCCAAGCGAGCCAGAATAACCAGAGGAAGGAGAGCACCTCTTTCACTCACATATGTGGGTAAAGGGGTCTCCTCTTCATTTAATTGTTGATAGCGGTAGTAAGAAGAACTTGATCTTAGCAGAGGTCATCAAGCGGCAGGACCTGCCGATGACACCGCACCCACATCCCTACACCATCGGCTGGATTCTCCAAGGAAGAGATCTTTGTCTCAACCAATAGTGTTGTCTGTCCTATGACATCAAGCCTTTCAAAGATGATGTATTGTGTGATATTTCTCCCCTTGAAGTTTGTGATTTTATTTTAGGACAACCATATTTGTTGAAGCATCATGTTGTGTATGATTCTAGACCCCATAGTGTTATTATTACTTTGGGTATACAATTGTACATAATACCAGAGGTAGCGTCGCCTACCGTTATTTCTTTAATCTCTGTTAAGCAATGCAGTCAGGTCATTTCACAGATGGGGAAGTTCGTCTTCTTTGTGATCCGTTCTCACAGTAAGAAGAAGGTCTCCACCAAATGAGTGGCCTCTACATAGAGCCTCTCTTTGCAGCAGAATCAAGTGGATGGGATCGTGGAAGAGTATGGAGACATCTTCTCCTCACCGACCAGGGTACCGACACACTGCCAAGTCAAGCATCCAATTGATATGACCCTTGGTGTGCCTCTGCCTAATGGACCATTCTATCGTTGCTTGCTAATGGAAAATGATGAAATAAAGCATCAGATCTAAGAGATTCTTCAAAAGGGTCACATCAGACCCAGCTCCTCCCCTTGTGGAAGCCCGATTGTACTGGTGCAAAACAAGAATGTGACCTGACGAATTTGCATTGATTACAGAGCATTAAACAAAATCATAGTCAGGAACGGATACCCAATTCCCAGGATTGATGACCTTCTTGAACAACTCAAGGGGGAAAATCTCTTCAGCAAGATTGACCTAAAGTTGGTCTACCACTAGGTTCCCATCGAAGCAACCGATGTATGGAAGACAACCTTCAAATCTAAATAATGTCTCTTTGAATGGTTGGTCATGCCTTTTGGCTTAACAAATGCACCAACCACTTTCATGAGGTTGATGGATGATGTATTGAGACCCTTCACCAACTCTTGTATGGTGGTATATTTGGATGACATCCTCATCTTCAGAATAACTTGGGAGGAGCACATGCGGCATATTCAATAGGTTTTGATTACCCTGTGGCAGCAAAAGCTATATGGCAACTTGGAAAAATGATCCTTTGGCATGAACAAGGTCCAATACTTGGGCTACATTGTTGATGAGCATGGGGTACATGTTGATCGAGCTAATATCCAAGTCATCTGTGACTGGCCAGCCCCAACCAAACGAACCAAGCTTTGGAGCTTCTTGGGATTGGCCAACTTCTATCGATGGTTCATGTTCTAATTCTCCCATATTGCATGGGACCTCAGCCAAGTGACCAAGGGTGGTGGCAGGGAAAATTTTGTGTGGGGGAAGGAAAAATAATGAGCATTCAATGATCTGAAGCATTGCTTGTGCTCAACCCCAGTACTCTCCTTTCCCGATCTGCAACAACCGTTCGATATTGAGACTGATGCATTTGACTATGTTGTAGGCACAGTTCTCACTCAATATGGTCATCCAATGGAATACCATAGTGAGACACTCTCATATATTGTCCGAAAATACCCAACCTATGACAAGGAAATGTATTCTATTGTACAATCCTGTTGGCAATGGAAACATTACATTCTAGGAAATCATACGATCATCCACACTGATCACAAGTCCCTATAGTTCATACAGACACAAGGGAAATTGTAGAATGACCGCCATCAGAAGTGGTACACATACTTGCAATAGTTCCATCTCAACATAAAGTATAAGACATGGAGCTCAAATCATGTTTCTTACTTACTTAGTTGACCTCCCGTGGCTACACTAACCACTGTGCTCCATTCTTGTGGACATGAGGCATCTGAATGGCCCCAACTTTATCAACAAGATCCAGACTTTGCCACCACCTATCAGATCTTGGGTACATGCACAATTGTCATCAATTTTTACATTTAGGACAGACTGTTATGCCATCTGGGCCATCTCTGTGTTCCTGCAAGTGAGTGTGCAAAGATTATTTGGGAATCCCACTACATTTGGATGACAGGACATTTTGGCATGGAGAAAACTGTGGTCGTTCTCCAGAAACATTTTTATTGGTCAAAACTTCAACAGGACTTTAGAAAGTATATTAGATCTTGCACTACCTATGCCATTTCCAAGCCAACCATCAAGAAGCAAGGCTTATACACCCCTCTTCCTACTCACGAGAAGCCTTGGGAATCCATATCAATGGATTACATGTCTAGACTTCCATCCATCAAGCAAGGAAATGATTATGTATTTGTGGTCATTGATCTATTTTTGAAGATGGACATCCTCACAGCCTGCAAGAAGAACATCACAGTAGTAGATACTGCCAAGCTCTTCTTCGAACGAGTGTGGTTCCATTTTGGGATACCACAGACCATCATCTCTTACCAGGACATCAAGTTCCTAAACACATTTTGGTCGAGTCTCTGGTCACTGTTGGACACCAAGCTCACTAAATAACCTCTTTCCACCCCCAAACAGATGACCAAACATAGGTCGTCAATTGGATGATTGTGCACATCTTGCGCATGTACAACTCTAAGAATTCATGTACATGGGATGAGAGTCTCCCATATGTTCAAAACAGTTGCAATAGGACTCTTCATAGCTCCACCCACCATAGCCCATTTCAGGTGGGACTCAGATTCCAACCCTTGGGTCCCATTGATGTTGCACTACCTATGGAAACCACACAGACATACTCTTCCCATGTTCTGTCTGAGACCGACAAAGCCACCAAATTCATTGAGCGGATTCAGTACATCCGCCAACAGGTCCATGAGATTTTGCAGAAAGCCAATGCTAAGTACAAGCAGCTCCATGATCAACATAGGGTTTCATACCAGTTTCAGGTTGGAGACAAGTTCTGGTTACACTTGCAGAAGGAGCATCTTACAGGGCCGCACCGGAAGCTCTTCTCACTTCACTATGGACCTTACACCATTACCAAGGTTGTGGGTAACAATGGTTTTGAGCTCAACACTCCACCATTCCTTAGCTTGCACCCAATGTTCAATGTGGACCTCCTTCGGCCATATTTTCCACCATTATTGGACACCTCAGAGATCATAAAACAACTAACACCAATAGAGCTTAACCCTGACTGCATGGAATAGGCATCCACTGATTAGATAGTGGACACACAGGTCAAGGGAACTCGCCAGCAAAGGATCCATATTTATCGGGTTGTCAAGGCAGGGCAACTCCTACACCAAGGCAAGTGTCTCACCCAGGGCCAAATCCAGCAGAAGTTTCCTCACCTGATGGGGGAACTCAACGCAATGGATACCATTTCTTCCTAATGGGGGAGGATTGATCTAGGTGAATATTGGTGGCCTCCCACCTATTCCAACTGGCTCCTCTTGTCAGTTTTAGTTCAACGTGTTATTTTGTACTTCTTTGTAATTGTGGGTTCTACACTTCTGGTATTTTCTGAAGCCATACAGATCTTCCAGGTGGATATTGGTGGCCTCTCTCCTAATCCAACTAACTTATTTTATATGTTTTCATGTCAGCACATCTTGTTTTACTTCCAGGGTCGTTTTGGAGCCCTAAACATTTTTTTTTGGCTTGCCACATTCAAACTGTAGACGGAGTTAGAATTTGATAGCGTAATGTGTAGTTCTCTAAAATGCCTTCCCAACAGGCTATCATGCACCTAAAACGGAGGTCATATGCAAAATTTACAACCCCGAGAAGTTGAGGTATCAACTTACCCATAGGGGCCCACATGAATTTTGGCATTTCACCTCCTAGGGTTAGGTTTTTGGATGTCTATGGTTTTGGAATTCATGAGTTATATTAAAAGGGCCTCTGGAGCCTCATTGTAATAATTCTTCTCAGACGAATGCCCGTAGCAACCACATTTCTTCTCAGAGATAACTACCACCATTCAAGCAAGTGTTTGAGTTCTACAGTTTTATAGTTTCAGCCTATTTCATTTATTCAATAGAATATATTATTCATTGGATATTTGTGTTGTTATTCATATCTCTGTGTTTATTGTATTCATTATTTTAATCAGTTCATTCTGCTCTTAAATCCGGATCAGACACATGGAATGAAACGTGGCACATGTATCCCTTGACACATGGAACTCATTTTCCCCATGAATCCTAATACAAGTCTACAAAATCTGTGTGACATGTGGCACCATTATCGGGTGACAAGTAGCTCTCGCCCATTATGACACGTGGACCACTTGTTGGGTGTCACCTCATCACCAGGAACTAGATATTGGGGTTGTTTTGGGAAAGGTGTGAGTTTGAGTTCTCGATGTCGGTGATTACGAGAGGATTAATTAATATAATATTAGTAATTACGATCGGATTAGATGTAATAATCTCAGGAATATTACTCTGCGAGATCTACGACTGAGAATCCTCATGAGAGGATATTATGGCTAATATTTACCATCACCCCTTTCCATAATCGATGACTCTCATTGACTCTCAGAGTCCCCTTCCCATTGGTACTGCCACTTACTCCAACTAGCCCTTTTCGATGTACGGTGGAGATCTATGCATTTGCAGATCCCACGCTCGATGATGAAGGTGACCTTCCAAGTGACTAGGGTGGCCTTTCTACTAATTGACGACTGAGGTTTAATATATCCTTTACGCCAATCGACGACTAGGGTTAATTCTTTCCATGTCTCTATCTATGGACCAAATCTCCCTTGAAGATCTTCCCATTGGATTGTTTCCCATCAGAGACCCTCCGATGGCACCCGTCCAATGGATGGTGGAAATATTCCCACACTTAAATCTGAAAATCGACAAATAAGGTGCATATTAAAAGGCATGAACTCGAAAAGGATCCACTCCCAATTCCTTCGACCAACTACAAGCTTCTACACATGATCCTTAGGTACGTAGGCATTCCCCGTCAACATGACCTCAGCAAGATGTCACCTTCCCACCTAACTTCACTTAGACAAGACTCTACAATGATCTACGAATAAGGTTTCTCTCCCTGTCCATTGATCAAGGGCCATGATCGTCCCTCAGAGATTTCCTATCAGAGTACCTTAATCAAGGTTACTTCGATGACCCTACACAATCGACAACGTAGATCATTTGATACCCTTCCCGAAGAATCTGACGATTCTTATTTACTCTCGGGACCCTTCCTTCAAAGTGTCTCTATTGTTGGTCTCCATGGTTACTCCAAACACCGACTCTGACGACCCCTCTACGATCAATGATCACAATTTATTGGATTCACCCTCTGATGGATCCAATGATTAACAATAACCTTGATCTTTGGTGAGCCCACAAGCATGAGAAATCCCTAATCGACAACTTGGGTCGACTCATTGTGTTGATCAGGCAGCTAAAATTATTCCCTGGGGAAAGACACTGGATTTTATGGGTTAATAAGTCTGCTTCGCAACTCAACTCTTAAGAAATTCTTCCAGGCAATTTCTAAGATCTTACGAGGGCTTAGGATCTTTGAACCTTATTGGTTATCATATTTTCCTGTAGTGGGCATTATCTATGGTGTATTGTCCTTCTCTGGCCATTGTTTCCATTGAGGTATTGTCCCCACGAAGAGGAAGGTTATACCATTTCTTCCTTTCATATTCCTTCATTAGAATAGACTTGGTTCCCTTATTCTAGGAACCTCTCTACTATGGTGGTAAATCCATCATGCACTTTGGAATCATAGACACGTATTTGTTTTCCTTAACTTAGGACCAATACAGTGTATTCATTCTCATAGGTACAACACACATGAAACCCCATTTAGATACATTAGTATTCATGCATGCAGACGTGAAATTTTTCTTTCAACAAGCATACCCATTCGTAACATACAAGTACAAACACCCAATCATGCATTTTCAGTTCAGTTAGAGAGGGAGTAAAGAATATTTATATGTTTACAGGTTGTATACAACCAATTGACTGTGGGTGTTTTCCTTTCAAACCTTCAATAGGCTCTTCATGTGCAGTCTCTTCGGTAGTAGGATACCCCCGTGCCAGACCATGATACCACCAACAAATCTCTTTTAGTTTTTCTCCATTAAATTAGTGATAGAAAGTTACGCTCCCTCCCAGCCTTTCGCTTTCTACTGGTTTCTTTCTTAATCCCCATATTCAGGGCTCATATGCTCCAAGGTTCATAAACCCATAGCTCCCTTGCTTGGATTCTCTCTCTCCTCCATCCTTCCTTGGGATCTCCACTCTCTCCTCATTATTTTCTCATTCCCCTGCAGGAAGGTTCTCGATCTATTCTATTCCTTCTATCAGATGGAACCCGTGGGGTAAAAATGGGTGCATAATTCATACTTTGTCTTACCCATGGCTGACATATTCTTTTGTCGTAGCCAAATTTCCCATACATGTATTCATGGGGCGTGGTTGGTTGTTCAACTACCTCCCCTTCACATTAACTAATTTTCCCGGGGTTCGAGGCTAAGGAAATAGTCTAAATATTTCCAAAATAATATCTCAAAAAGAAGGTCTGGTTTATTTCATCAAAATGATCCCCCTTTCTAGGATTCCTCACTCATTCCTCTAGTGGTATCATGGTCAGTACTCAAGGATTCACCCCACAGTTAGTTGTTAGAATTTTCAATTAAGCATAAATACATTCATAATGTTTCCATGCCATTTCATGGTGATCATTGCTTATGATTAATTAAAAGTTGGGGGAAACAGAGGTGTTACACCACCTGCCTTAATTTATTCCACTGATACTCCCTACCAAGGCCACTAACACTCCCTACAACTTCCATCGCCACACAATCCCCATCCACTTCCACCTATTCAATTGTATTAAAAAAATACAACAAGATTTAATAATTAGGCACAAATAGTTCCATACACAACATAATACTTCCATACACAATGTAATTTAAAACTGGCTATGAACAATAATGTTGCAATAGCAAACCATTTTCTAGATGTGATTTAAAATCCATTTGCATGTAAGATGTGATTTACAAACCATTTGTCGTATTTGACTTACAAACCATTCGCTTGTGGTAGTGCTTTCTTTGCCTGTATGGGTTCCTTATTCATCCCCCTTCATATACCACCTCCTTCATCCTTATTGTACTGCCTTCTTCATCCCCCTTATTGTACCACATGCTTCATTCTTTCTTTGCATGTGGTGGTGACTTCTTCACCCCCCCTTCATGTACCACATGCTTCCTGCTTTCTTCGATTGTGGTGCCTTTTTCACCCCCCTTCATATACCACCTCCTTCATCGCTATTGTGCAACCTTATTCATCCATGATATTTCCTTCTTCATCCCCCTTTGTGTACCACATTGAAAGATTAAATATTACATGTATTCGGTTGAGTGCTCTTCCTAGTTTTCAATATCAATAAACTGAAATGGAGGTTTGTATCTATGTTGCAATGCAAGTTTTCATGTATAGTTTTATGGCTTAAATATTTATATTAATTAACATAATATTATAATCACCTCTCCATTGGTTGCAGGTTTGAGTGGAAGGCATCCCAAAGTCTTGAGACTCCAGCTGGTTATCGAATTTGGATAGGTAACCTCATTACTATTCTTTTTAGGTATCAACTACAAATACAATTTAAAATTGACTACAAAAACAATTTCAATTTTTGAAGAGTCACACATTAATTATAAGAAGATGTTATCTAATCTAAGGGATGCCTAACATTGCTATCATTACATAATTTAAAGCAGACAAAATTTCCCTAATATTAATATAGTAGTAGATGTGGATTTGGATGTTGATTTTCCAATAGCAGGAAGTACAATTTTGCAAGCAGATGTAATCGAGCAACTGGCCTAGTTGAACATCTGGTGCAATTGTTGTTTCAGAGGCATATATTTGCTCTATTTGTCCTATTGCTAGTTATATATGTTTTTTTTTTCATAGCGTATTTCTAGTTGACAAGGCCCTCATGTATGCTTCACATTTTCTCTCTTTCTCGGATCATCTCAAATATGCAAATAAATTAAAATTTCAAACATGTTTAAAAAGGAGTATGTCAAAATTGGAATATAATTCTACCTATGCATTATCCCATTAGAATACCCTAATGTAAGAGGTTGTGAATGGGTAAAAATGGTGACAAGTAGGTGTAGGATTTGGTTGACAAACTTACAAGGCCCATAACTAGATGGAAAGCATTCGAGGTTAAATGTTGATAGCGGTATGCACGAATAGTAGATTTAAAATTTTATTTATTTAAGAAATTCAAACTTAGTAACTAATTTACAAACTACTATATCTAAGATAAAGATTTACTATTTTCTTTGGGCACCCTAAAAACACCAACATTTTAGGTAAGATTGAAGATATTGACCGTCTTATTGACATTAGAAAAAGCACATCAATCAATAGTCTTTAAACCTCTTCTATTTGAGTAGTCCACTAAATGTGTTCACATATTTTAAAAACACACAACATACACATACAAAACCCCTACTTTAGATTGGATAATGTATATTTTTGGATGCTAGTACAAATATCTTGTGCAAAAATTATTCACCATAACAACATTTTAAAAATAAAATAAAAATATATAAGCTAGTAATATGAGTGATAAAATTCCCCGGATGGGGTGACACGCGACATAGAGGAGGTGACACCCGGACTCGCACTCAGCTCTGATTTAATGGTTGATGGCCACCACCCACACATCCGCATTAACGATGGTGGGCAGCCATAGCAGAGGACATGCGACGGAGGTACTCCTCCCTCGCGTGACCATTAACCCCCCCTGCGCACATGAATTCATCGCGGATATGGAGGGACGGAGGCTTCGGCAATTTGGTTATGGTTTTTCTTTTGAGCCCGAGCAGCGAAGGAAGGCTCCTGGTGCGGCTATGCCATGGTTATTTACCGCCTTCTCTCTGCACTCTGAGAAGATTTTCCAGGGCTGGTGGCTTCTCTGTGTGTCTCGACAGAGTCGGCTTGCCTGCGCCCAGCACCCGCAGCTGCTCTCGACCTGGATTTTTTCTAATTCAGCTCTTCATTTGATTGGCATTTGCTTGGGTACAATGGTCAAGAAGTGAGGAAAGCCTCGACGGGGTTCAGTTTGGGACGCACACAAAGTGCAGAGGCGTCGGGAGGAGGAACTTGAACGTGCTCTGGCTTTGGCGTCTTCCATTCTCAGGAAGAAGGCTCGGGTTGAGAGGAGGGTGTTGCTCGACACCATCCCTGAACAAGGAGCTGGCTACAGCAGGGCAGAGAAGGAGACCAAGACAGCGGATCTGTTTCCAATTTGCGTCGTGGAGGAGGACCTGTCGATTGGGGACTTGTCGTGCGACGAGAAGCCAAGCGCCATGGAGACGTTCAGCAGGCAGGGCACCAAGTGCATCCCGACTAAGGAAGACGACCTCCCTGGCTACGTGGTTGAAGAAATCCCATGGACGAGTGACTTGCAAGCTACAGGCGCCGAGAAGATTGTGAACGCAAAGATGGTAGTGGTGCAGAGGAAGCTTGCGGTTGGCATTGGTGAAGCTGTGGAACTGAAGACTGCTCCTCCTAGTGTCTTGGGTGGCGGAACGCATGGCCCTCTCCTTAGTGACGAGCACCTGGCCTTGGTGTTCGAGCTCTGTAGCCACATGTTGGACTTGGAACACAGGGCCCTCCTCATGGGCCAGCGCATGGATCTGCTCCTCGATGCATTCTCCGGGGCTCCAGCTCAGCGAAAGTTCCCCCTGTGCACGCAGAATTTTTCCATTCCGGCGGGGACTTGGCAAACTGGAGGAAGCGACACGACACCGGGTGCCTAGGCTCTTCTGTTTTCCAGGTTTTTAGTTTTACTGTGTAATTGTTTTAGGTTTATCTGGACCACTGGCATCTGTCCTGGTTTCCTCCGGGCAGGACAGATGTCTCTTTTCTTAATGTATTACTGTATAACTGTTAGTCGCCTCCCACTTATGCTGGTTTCCGGTTACCAACAGCATTTTTGGTGACTGTAGCCATGACTCTGTTTATTTTGTCAAAGTTTTGAGATAATCTAATATAGCAGGTACTACCCCCTTTTTATTTAAAAAAAAAATACGAGTGATAAAATTATTTTTTAAATTTTCCATGGCAGGTTTTCCATGCACTTTCTTTCTCTTCTAAAAAAATTATCTATACAAGCGTTTTCTTTTTATTTCTTAAAAAATCTCAACAAATCCAACCCAACAATTTTATTATTAAAAAGGTTTTTCTCCCTCATCCAAATTGTTGGGTAGCCCGTCTCTTCCTTCTAGCAATACTACAATGTCTTGGTAGCCAAGAAAAATTGCCACCAGTTTCACATGAGCCCAATAGTAGTATCTTGGTAGCCAACAAGAATTGTCAATAGTTTCCACATGATCCCAACACCAACATGCAAAGGACAAGGTTCTAAATGTCCACCATTTGGTAGCTACTATAAATTGATTTACACTTGAATCTTAAACCAAATAACTTTTTTAAACTTAAAGTAGGGACTAACTGCTATGCATTTTTCTTGTTTATCTTTAATCTTATCTTTAATTTTAGTTGTTAAATTAAAAAAAAAAGCATTAATTATTTTAAAAGTTGAAATATAAATAATTATATTTAAGGATTTAAAATAATTATTTGAATAAAAAAAGTAATTATTAACTAAAAAATGATTATTATAAAACATTTTACAATAAAAATAATAACATTTTTAAAAGCAATTTGTGAATTTTTAATAATGAAAATTATGTAATTTCACAAAATTTGATGTTGTAAATAAATTAATAGATAGTAAATTACATAATTCAATTTTTAGCCATTAAAACTTGTAATTCCAATAATCCTTCAAAAATCTTATCAAAATTATTAAAAAATAAATAAATAAAAATAACTTAATAAAATTTAAGAAAAAATTGTTTTAAAATTAACTTATTATATATAAGTTAATTTTGGAAAAAAAATTCTTAAATAAAAAGAAATAATAAATATATCAAAATATTTGAATAGAATATTAAAAATAATATGATGATGATGATTAATTTCCCCTAAGATAACCTTAAGAGTGTAAGTGATTACTTGCGATTATTTAGAATTATGTTTCTTTGCTCGAAAAACATTAAGAGAAACTTTCCAAGATCACCATACTTTTGTTGAGTTAAGAGGTTACGAAGGTTGGTAGTGTGACAAATATTTTGAAAATGATATCTAATATGGGTATAGGCTGGACAATCTAAGAAAAAGTGTGTTTCATTTTCAACCTTCTTAGTGTCACAAAGGTGACACACTCTTTCATCCCATGGTGTTTTAGGAATTGACCAATGCCCAGTTTCAGTATGGAGCTCGCGAGAATTTGTTCTTATCTTAACAATGTTTATTTTTTTCTTTACACTTGGCAAAACAGATAGATAATTTTGATCTTCTAGATTAGGGTTGATTACATATTTATAATACCTTAATTTTCTTTTTTCCTCTAACTCTTTATCACACCACATTTTCTCCTTCAATTTTGATTTGAGGTTTCTTTTAATAGTATCTTTATTCTGGAAAATGGTGTCTTCCATGATTCCCCAATATTAGCCAAGACCGGACATCTTTATGCCATCCTCACTTGAGTCGATGGTGCTTATGACTCGATTTAACTTGTTCTTATACATTAGGTATCTAGTCATAGCCATGCTCTTAATGGGGGAGAGGCTTGTTTCTAAGAGGAGGATGGGATAGGGTGTATTTCCTTTAATTTTGAGATTATAGGTTATAAAATTCTTTTGTATTTGCTCTATCTTTCTCCAAGATTCACAAGAGATACTACAGCCCCAGACTTCACATCCATAAAAAATAACAGTTGTAACAAGAGTCTCAAAGAGGAGTTTCTTCTTATCCCAACTCCAAATATCAGTTGGTTTACAATTGTTTTCAAGCCCATAATAAGCTTTCCATCCCCCAATAATCTTTTTCTCAATGCTATAATACCAATTGAGCTTGTGGTGAATATCAATTCCAAGATATTTGTATGAAGTCACTTCCTCCAAGTTGTTGTTTTCATATATGAAGGTATCATAAGGGATCTTATTGGATTTAATAATCATGGCCTTAGTCTTATCAGTATTAACAGGCATACCCATATTGGAGCAAAAATCCTTGAGGATTCTTAGTTGGTTTTCAAGATCACGGGGGCTCCTTGCCATAAGAATGATATCATCGGCATAAAGAAGGAGATTGATGACTATACCATTGAGAGTAGGGTCGACACAACCTTCTTTTTCCAAATGAATCTTCTAACTTGTCAATGTATATGCCAAAAAGGGTAGGGGACAAGGGACAACCTTGTTTGACTATGATATTGCAGTTAATCTCTTTTGACCAACCCTATGTGTTTTTAAAATTAGCAATAACGTTCTCATACATCCTTATTGCAGGAGCCATCAACTCGAGAGGCACTTTTATCTCTTCCAACCTATTCCAAAGGTTTTTCCTAGGAACCATGTCAAAAGCTTTTCTAAAGTCAACAAAACAACAAAAAAGATTGGTTTTAGTATTGCAGAACTCCTCTGCAATGATCCTAAAG
>ML790101.1:158875-181236 GCA_009831015.1 Picea engelmannii | reverse complement strand
CTCTATTATTCTTTTTATAGGACACCTCAAAAGAGAACTTGTTAATAGAAGTGGAAAGGGTAGTTGTAAAATTATGATAGAGTTCTTCAATGTTGTCCTTATAAGTTAGGAGATTTAATTCACTATTTAAATCCTTTAAGAAAATGTCAACTTTACTTTTTTCAAATCACAAATTCTTTTGATTATCAAAATTCTCTTCAATGGCGCTCCTATGCATGAAAATTTTTAGATTTAAGGTTAAAGTATTATGATCAGATTCAGGCTCGTGGTCATTTAAAAGGTCAAAAGTTGTTATTTAGTTGGAAACGGGGATATCAGATATCATATAATCTACAACACTACTATCTAGCCCATGAATACAAGTCATATGGTTGGAGTTTGGCCACTTCATTACTCCATTACAAATTATTAGGTCTTGAGAGCTGCAGAGTTTGACCAACTCAGTACCAAACAAATTCTCAATTAATTTTGAAAAAATAATTCTTAAATAAATAATAATAATAAATATATCTAAATATTTGAATAGTATATTAAAAATGATATAAAATTAAAAATGATAATAGTATTGATAAAAATACATAAAGAATATGAAAATTAATAAAGTGTTTATTTAATAATTATTAAACATGAAATTATATTTTAAAAAATAATAAGAAATATACTAAATGATGAAAATAATAAATAAATGAAAAGAAATCTCTTAATAATTATTTAAGACAAAATATCTTCATTGATTCCCATCCTCTCCTATATGTTTTTATCCATAATATATAAATTCATTTTAGTTTTCTACAATATCATTTTTAATTTTATGTTCAAATATTATGGTCTTTCTTATGTAATATTTTTATTATTAGTTTATATTAGTTTATTAATTTTTGGTTTTTTAAATTATTATTTTTTAATATAATATAATATAATATTAAACTTAACATATTATTTGTGGGAATTAAATTTTGGTGGGGAGGATAATAATCATTCCTCCTAACCACATGAGCTAAACCCAATTGACATACACACATACATGTAGTGTGTGTGTTTGATAGTTGCACAGGAACCACTCTCGATCTTTAGGAAGCTCATTCTAAGTGTTTTGATGTTCCTACATTCCAGGGAGTGTGGGATCTAGAACAAAACATTCCAAATAATCAATGCATGGTTTTGGGAGCTTGGGAACTATTTGATAGTGGTCAGCCTAAAAAAATCAAGGGATGTGGAACGAGTTTCCAAAAATTGGAGCTTGTACAAGCTCCCTCCTTGTTGGGGAGCTTCCACATGCTCCTAATGAAACATGGAGAATCTATAAGTTCCTAGAACTATGGGCCACAAAAACGACCGATTTTTTCTTATTTTGGTGTCAAATGCTCTCCCACTAAAGCCCTAAGACAATTAAAACCCTAAAAATAAACTATAAATAAATCCTCTTGGTGGGCCTTGGAATAGAAATAAGAAGGCTACCCTTCGTCAGTTTGCTACTTTAATCATCAACCCGGGGTTCGTACAAACTTTCAAGGTATTGTGCACTATATATGTATAACACATGTATCTTCCTCCTTATGCACCTATTTAAATGCTTCATGCACCTATCTATTGGTTTTGTCTCGTGATATCCCGGGTCTTACTCTAAGTACTTTAATAAGGGGAAAAAACCATTAAGCAAGAAAAGAAATCTATGAGTGAAATTTGAACTAAGCCTTTGGATGATAATAATGGTTTTAAGCAATGGGAAGCTATATAAGAATACACACTACTCAAGGAAACTATTGCTTAGGGTTGAAAACAAAGTATTGTTGAATGAACTATATTGCGTAAAGAAATACAAAATAAATTAAACTATAAACATAGTACTTTTGTTGAATTGAAACTAAGCTACTCCATAAAGATTCAACTTGTAACTAAGCTTCTAACCTCTTACAAAGAACCATATCATAGTACCATGATTGTGACACCTAAAAGGCATTAATCATTGAGTGAAAAATGCTATGAAATATGAATACATGTGATGTTCTATGAGAATTGTAACATACCTACAAGAAAATATATAAGAAGATGTCCAGAAAATACACAGCTTGTTATTCCTTCCTAAAATTGATGCAACCTTATCTTTTTTTCTTCTTTGTTTTCCCCTAGAAAAAAAAACGTAATTTTATTTATACGTAGAGACAAAATTACATTATATAGGTGCTCAGTGAGCACATCTCTAAAGAGAGAAAGAGTATCCAATGCATAAACAACCAGCAAAAAATACAAAAGCTAATATAAAATCTCTCAGATCAATGCAGTAGAATGAGTCATAAAAGTTCGAACTAGTCCACATCAGTTCCACTAAATGTCAATACAAAGAGCTCTATATGTAGTGTCGCTTGATGAGAAACCCAATGATAATCCAGAAATATAAGCAAGCAGAAAAAAATGTAAGAAAAATTATAGGCCTGTAAGTATGTATATGTGCAAGCGCAAGTAGGATATGTACATAATGTCCACAACCAAGATCCAATTACTGATTTTTCACAGGATCTTCTATGAAATATCAATGAAGATGCAGCCTTATCTACATTGAACAAAACTTAACTAATGATTTTAGAATGGAATTATAATGACAAGAAAAGAATTCCCAATAACTTGTACCAAACTATAATTATTATGTAGGAAACAACAGTGAATTGTATTAACCAACAGAGTTGTATTGTTAACATTCTAGCTACTTCACAATAACAAGAGACTAATCTAAGAATGGAAAGACATGAAAATAAAGGGTACAAAAGGGTCCTTGAGCCCTCTTGAGTGGGCCCTACCCAAGCATCACAAGGATCCTTAAAGAAACCAATGAGCAAAAAAATGGAAGTTCTTCATTGATTGATCAAAACATAATACATCAATGGAGTAGGGATCCAAGTTCTCAAAGGTCTGTGAACATAATGAAAGGATTACAAAGTGAAAACTCTTCAAAAACTAATTCCAAAACTAATCTCACAAGGCTAGTCCTTGGGTATTATTTATACTACTAGCTAGAATGAGTCTAGCCCTTCAATCAAGGAGAGATTCTAGGGATTTGCTTCATAAGGATTCTTCAATCAAGATCCCCGTACTCTGTTGGTTTCCTTCTTGGTTCCCTAGAGTTTTAGTTTGAGAAGATGGATTGAAGTATCTTATTTAATGTCTAGTAGTGAACTGGAGGTAGTTGAGGAGACACTATCCCTTGTTTTTATGAAAGTGTTGGGACCTAGAATCCTTCATGTGTGGCTCTACCTATTTGGGTTAGGATTCCATTCATACAATTATCATGAAAATCAATCATAGATATAAGAATAAACTTATCACACTAAGAAACTCAAATTACTCAATAAATAATATGCAAGAAACCATAATTTATATTAAGCATGGTCAAAAGATATGTCATATAGGTAAAAAAGGGTCAATAAGTGTTATTTGATGGGCCTCTAGGATAGGCAATGTGGAGGCCCATCATCACCCCCCCCCCTAACTTGAACACTTGAACATCCTTGTGCAACAACAAAAATGTAGCATTTCTTTTTATTTTTGTTTCCCTTTCCTTAGATGATCCTTGCTTATCTGTTTGATAACCCATGCAATTATTTTAGTAATGACCTTGGGATGGTGGAATCATGTTAACTCTTATACTTATTTCCACTCCTTATTCTCTTTCTCTTGGTCCAAAATTGTTGGAGATGTAGGCCTAAGGAGAAGAGGAGGGTTGAACCTTAATCCAACCAACTTTACCATCAATTTCTTTATTGTTTCCTTGTACAAAGGGGTCCTAAAGAGTGCAACCTATAGAGAATTGGGGGAGTGTGGCTCCATGATTTGGAGACCATGGGGCAAGGACTGTCGTCTCCTATGGAAATATTGGGCTTCCATTTCTCCCAGAAGTATCAAGGTGTCTTCAAGATGTGACATGGATTCTATTTGTTTCTCTTTCCATAATTGGGCCACGTATTGATCTATAGAAAGGGTGTCATGGATTTCCAACATATCCTCAGGCTTGTGAACCTCGGTGCTAATCCAAAGAGGGCTATGGATCTCCTCTTCTTTATACCTCATTATCTCAAATTATTTGATCTCCTCATATCTCAACCAATATGCCAAATCCATTAATTAGACATCCCCTACATATGGATTGGGACTCCATTTGTAGGGGTGGGAGAAAGCAAGGTTGTGTAATTAGAACTTGCATGATATAGATTTCTCTTATATGAGACTGGCCTGATATACTTCCACAAATTCCTAAGGGGTCTCAATGGTGAAACCAACATGTTGTGCTAGGCTATTTATCTGAAGTTTGTACCAGTATTCCTTAAGAAACAATGTGTACACTTTGGCTGAATAGCTACTATTCAACATTTCTTGAGATATTTGAGCCATATTTTTCAAGGACATTCCTATGACCTCTACTTTATCATTCTCAACATCCAACTCTATCCTGGTTTCTTCTAGTTCCTCCTTCAATGATTGGTTTTCCAATGTCAAATTATTATTGTGTTATTGTTATAACCCTAATTTTCACTAGACATGCTTACCTGACATCAGACCATCTCAGATTCCTTCTTTGCCAAAACACTATTGAACAACTCTTCTTAAAAACCCCTTTTATAAATATCCACGTGCCCTACTCCATTATTGCACGCGTGTACACGCTAGCTGACCCAAGACAACCCGTATGTACCTACAAATCACGAAAAAAGGAAAGTTGATGACGGAACACACAACTTTGGGTAAGTTAAATAAACCTTTCGGCCATGCATGGTCAGTCACTCGACCAAATACCTAGCTTATTTTAGCCTATAAAAGAAGGGTTAGGGATCCCATTTGAAAGGAGGAGAATCATAGTAAAGAAACTATACCCAATTGAACATTCCCTTTGTCCCAACCTTTAGCCATCCTTGTGCAAAGAGAAGTATAGAGAAAAGCAATTGGAAGACAGTAGAAGAAGAGACCGGGACCAAGATCAAGGAGCAGTAGCCAAATTTATCATTGTAAGGTATCATTGTGAAGTTAATAAAAGAATCGCTTTTCGTGTCCCGCCATATGAGATTGTCATTATTGGAATATTGATTGTATGATTGATTAAATCTCTAACCCATTAGTTCATAGATCAAATGCATGTGGAGTTCTTTGTTTGTCTTTAGTGAATGTAGGTCAGCATTGGGAGGAGAGTTGCAGTCAAAGAATGACCAAGTGCGAAAAGGGATCGACATCAAACAGGAAGAATAAGGTATGTCAACTTAATCTCTTGAGCCTTGTATTTACATATGAGTAATGGGGGTCTAGGCATTGGATGATGGTAAAAAGTAAGAATCTTTAGGTCATTTCTGCATGCATGATAAAATCCTTAGTGCTAGTCCATAGGAGGGATTTCCCACCCACAACAGAATTGGAACCCATACTGGGGATCTCTAGGGTTTCTGTGAATATTTTTCTTGGGTATTTTTAAAAACTGGTTTCATTCCTTGTTTTTAAAGTTTCTGCAAAAGGCTGAGCTAACAGAGATTCTAGTCTTCTATACCAGTTATCTATGTTTCTTTTCTTGACTGCATTTTTTTTTCTCTTTTCCGATACCCACAGAGATACACACGGCATGTATAAGGTTTGCACGCGTGCACCCGTGCCCTACCTTCTCACAACCTGCGCGTATATGCTAGCTGAGGAAGTGTCAGTCATGTGTACGATTCCAGAAAATTCATTTTAGAGAGGTAGTCATCCTCTCCCCTTCCAGAAATAGTCCTTCTCGGGGGTTTTCTGGAACTCTTTCTAGTCTTTGTTGTTTGCAGTCTATAGCTTAGGTTTCACTTCAGATTGTTTTGTTATATGAAGTTTTCCTTGAATTTTTTTCTTTTTTTTGTTAAAGTAAGTGTCTGAGTCTTCAAGCGATCCTGGTTCTCATTACCAGTAGTCTCTGCCTGGGCTGGATTGCTTGGCCTTTCATTTGTCTCAGAGTTTCAGAGATACACGCGGCCTGTATAAGGCCAGCACGTGTGTACATGCGCTCTAACTTTACACAGCTCGCGTGCACACGCATGCTGTTGAACTATCGGCAGTGTGCTTGTGGAGAAAAATTTTGTTGAAGGTGAGGCATTCATCCTTTCCTTTGACAAGAGTTATACCTCTCAGGTTTTTGGGTCTCTGTCATAGCGGTCAGTAACTTAGGTTTGATCACAGCAATAGCTTTCTTTTTCATTAAGAAGTTTTCCTCAAAATTTTCTTTTTATAGGGTTTTTAGACAAGTTTCAGAGTCCATTTTTAATTTTCTTGTGTGTGATTTTTAAAGTGAATCTTTGCGATCTACGCTTAGGCCAGAATTTTTCTTGGTTTTTACATGTTGATATTTTTCCTTTTTGCTTTGTGAGCATTCAAATAAAAAAAAAACTTGTATTTGTTTGTTTGGTTAAATAGTGTTATTTTGCATTAGTAACCAGGGAAAAGTCTTTTCTTTCATAAGTTCTTGACGGTTTACTTATATCATAAGTAGCTCATAGTCGAGTGAAATCCTATTTTGAGTTTGTTGTTCAGAGATCTTAGAAAAAATTTAGTTTGAAAAGATGTTTAAGATTTGAGTCAAGTGAATTTATTTTGTTTCCATATTTCTATTTATTTTGCTTTCATCTTTCAAACATCACTAGTTTCACTTTCATAACCTTTGACTTAAGACAAGCCATAAAAATTAACGCTAAATCTAAAATTCATTAGACTTTTTATGTTTGTAGAGTCAACCAACTAGTTTAGGGTTAAGGCCTTGAATTAGGTTGGAGAGGGAACTCTTCAAGGCCATTAAATCAAACATTGGAGTCTAAGTTAGGGAGTGTCAAAGTCAAGTATTGTGAAAGTTATCCGAGACCCCCCTCTAACATAGGGGCTAAACACAAGGTCACGTGCAGAAAGGTAGTGGAGATAACCCCTCCAAAGCTGGACCAATCGTAGTGGAGAACACATATAGAGGGCTTGTCTTGGGATTATGTCGATTGCATTTGCCATCGAGCTTCGTGGGTCTCAAATCCATTCGAGGTCCTCAGTTGTCTTTCAGACCACTTTCCTTCGATACCATTGACAGGTTTCAGGCTTGATACCCTGCTCATTGTGGTCTACCCGACTTTCGACTGTACCCGCTTGGTGACTGTTCGCGCACTGGCAACCTAGTTGCCTATCTTTTTAAAGACATACATAGGTGACTGCAGGGGTATACCGCAATACCTAGGACATGCATTGGGCCACGCTTTTTAGAGTATACCCAGAGGGTGCTTCCGTGTTCGAGTTGCACTTGCACCGGTAAGTTGCTCTAGTGTTGGTTGTTGTAATTGTTCTTCCAACTAGTTTAGTGCTTGCTTGTTTTATCTTGGAGGGACCTTTTTAGTGTGTGTTGTTTTTTGAACGAATAGAAAGCCCTAGTGTGTCTTTGACCTTCTCACACAGTGGAGGATCACGACCTTCACTGATCACAAAGGCTTATGGGCCTATCACTAGTTACACTAGAGCCACCTCCGCCACCACTAAGGTGAAAGCTAGACCAACAAGGGTATTTTGAAGCGACCGGGTCACAAGAAATTGTACCCGGCCAACATCCGGAGGAAATGACCATTTTAGACTTTGGAGCAAAATCTCTTGGTCCATCCGAAACTCCAACCACTGATCTTTCGGCACCCATCATCATACCGATTCACCCTTACAAGTGCCAGACGGTGTCACAC
This sequence comes from Picea engelmannii, assembly GCA_009831015.1. NCBI lineage: Eukaryota > Viridiplantae > Streptophyta > Pinopsida > Pinales > Pinaceae > Picea > Picea engelmannii. Next base: position 173,536 of record ML790101.1, on the reverse strand, counting down.
GTAGTAATGGAAACAAATGTTGTCACTTCTTCTGGGAATTCTTCAATTCCCACTACAGTGGTCACCACAGAGGGTTTTTCACCTCCTAACCCACCATCATCGGTCTGAGCCTCCATGGTATCGAATTCCTCTACCTCAAACAGTGGTCCAATCCCGTCTATGGTGATGGTCACGACCCCTTTCACATCGAGTGTGATAGGCCCTCCATTCTCATACGGGATGCCTAGCTCAGGTACAAGTCATGTACTTTCCTACTCCACTTCAAAAAATTTAGGTCTGGGGGCAGGGAGCTCTAATGCTCCTCTACAAGGACACATGGGGGGCACTTCAGCTCCTTTTAATGTTTTTCCTTATGGGGGAGGTCATATACCTCCTTCGTCCCCTTCGCTCGGTGGCACCCACTAGCCATCCGCTGGGCCACCCTCACACCATAGTTTATTTAGAGCAGGGAGTCAAGGACCACCTGCTCATAATATGTCGGTAGGTTCGAAACTATTTTCTTTGTTCGATGCGTTTGGTAACAACGCTTTCTCATCAGCTTCTTTCCCGACTGGGGGCAACCCCAGTTATGGACAACCTATTCCTATGCAGGGTACTATTCCTGCACAGGGGGAAAACCCAGGAACTTCTTCTGCATCAGGGCCTTGTAATTCTTGGTAGGGATTAGTTCCCTCGTCATGAATGTCGATCTGGGCAATTCTTTTCACAACCAATGGAACCCCGGACAAGGTACTATGCCTATCCCCATGGGATCGGCATGGGGCAACCCTTCCCAAAGTCCTCTGAATGTAATGCACACCCAACCATCTACGTCCTATTTTGGGAATCAGTCAATGATGTCTCCTCACACGCAGAATCTGTACGCTGGTCATGGCCATGGTTTTTACCAGAACCTAGGCCAGCAACCGAACTTTTCCTGGTAACCTGGTGCCAGTCAAACTCCAAGTCCCTTTTTCCATGGTTATCACCAACAACCCAAGCTACCTTTCTTGGCAACCTTGCATTTGCCAGACTTGACAAGGTTGTTGAATGACCCTATCTGTCATGATCCGCGTCGGTCCCCTATGCCGACGAAGTTTCCTTCAGACATACCAAAGTTCAAGGCCAAGCCTAACGAAGATCCAAGAGATCATGTGACCACCTTCCATCTTTGGTGCTCACCTAACTCATTGAAAGACGATTCCATACAGTTGCGATTTTTTCAAAGTACTCTCATTGGGAGTGCCACGAAATGGTACATTGAGCTCGACCGCTCAAGATACTCTTCTTTCGGTGAATTGGCAATGGATTTCCTAAACCATTTCCAATTACCTGTGAGATATGACGTTGGCACAAAATTTCTGGCCAATTTTTCACAGACAAAAGTGGACCATATCTCTGATCACATCCGAGAATGGAGACGCCGAAAGAGTTTAATTAAGGTACCAGTCCCACCATCATTCCCGATCGAGTGGTTTCTTAAGTATTTGGTCCCACAGTTATCCAAAGACGTTGTGACGTCGGGAGTGTTTTCCGAAGAAGACTCCATCATGAGAGCTCAACAACTTGAGCTAATCTATTCTCAGTCTGGTTTATTATACAATATCTTGCCAGATGTGCCATGCTCAATACTTGATAAAACCAGACAGAGAGTTGGACCACATGTCGATGGTATTGTTGGTTCAGCACAAACAAAGCTCGCTGAGCAACTGACGAAACAATTATATCAATTGTCTATACAACACACAACGGCCAACCAAACCACTGTTTTGGCTTCTCCCCCTACCCAAACTTTGGATGTACACACAGTACAATCGACAAATCCAAAGGCCACCCAACAGCCTAAAGGAAAGAAAAAACAATGAAAGAAGGGTAAGGGGGATAAGAAACCCACTAATAATGTTGGCGGGGGAAACACTGAAAAATGGAAGGCGAGGTATCTGTGAAACCTGTGCGTGGAAGACCACCCGACCCACCAATGTCCTCGACTTGCAGAGGCCCAAAATTTTGTGACACAGCAACAGCCTGTCGTGTTAACCAATCCATTTCAACATGGGAAAAACCTAACCCAAGTCTCTACAAGTGCGGAAGGGGGCAGTCAAGGACCCTCTTCGTCTTCGAACAATCCCGCATCCGCGAATGTGTATATGATGAAGGGTGATGCTTTTATATTGACTAGAGAACATGACTACAGTAAACCAAGCACTTATGAGAAGGGAAAAGAAGCCAAAATCCCATATCTTCCTATCCAGATCGAGAAAACTTTGGGCGAAACAATGATACGCATCCCAAAAGGCACGTTCAAAAAAGATTCTCACAACCCAAACACAAGGGTCGCCTAGAACTATTATGTGGTGGAGGATTTGTCTCAAACCCCTTGTGCCATGTCCACTTTGGAGGTCCTCCAAAGCTGCCCTTCCCAGAGGAAAGCTTTGTTAGCCGCTTTAGGATCTACCGAGACTTGTAATCCAGGTACAATCATGCTGGATACAACTGACTTAAAACCTCGTCTGCCTTACCACGTAGCATTTCATATAGTAGTGGCTCACCCCACTAAAAATTTTACTCGAAATATTTTCCACACGGTGGTTGATGAGGGCGCCTCGACATGCGTTATGTCGTTGGCATGTTGGAAGGCCATTGGCCAGCCCATTTTGTCTTTGTCACCTACTCTTCTCACTGCTTTCGACGATCATTCGTCCCGACCACGTGGTATCATTCCCTCTTTCCCTGAGCAATTAGGAGGGAAGACTATGTGCGTCGAGGTAGAAGTAGTCGACGCGTCCCTCAACTACAATCTCTTGTTAGGAAGGAGTTGGACTTACGCCATGCAAGCAGTGGTTGCTACATTTTTCCGGGTCTTGTTGTTTCCAAACGAGCATCGGATTATGACCATTGATCAATTGTCTTTCTCCAGACCTGACCCTTCATTAGGGGTATCCGTGGTCCCGATGATTGATAATCCCCAACCAAGCATAGTCAACGTAGGGGTTGGTTTGTGCCCATATTTGATGGGTACCTTCGATTACCCGCCCCCTCAAGGCGATGTCAAGTTCATATCCGACCACCATAAGGTTGATATTTTCCAATTTTCATCATTTTGCTCGACTTACTTCAACAATCCGTGGATACTTCCTTCCCCATCGGTCACGATGGAAGGGACAGGGCACCCTGGCATGTCCATTCCCTTGTCTGCAGCTGAAGTAGCGTACTCTTTAGTCCAGCAAGCTTCGACTGACACAGATCCAACTCCTGCACAAGAGTTAGATCCACTTCTAGAGCCTATTTGGGCTCAAGGCTCTCTCGTTGACACTGATTCGTTAGACTTAGTCTTGTCTTCCGACGAAGCAATAATTGAAGCAATGACTAGTCCAGACAAAACCTGAGATGATCTCCATCACAGATCATACTTCCTCCCAGAGTTAGGCAGAATTAAAGCCGAAGAATTCACCTTAAACATGACTGGAGATAGGTCTTGTCCTATTAATCCCTTAGCTACACATGAGGTTTATGCCGAGGGTAATATGGAAACTATCGCTGAAACCATACCAATTAATATCTCCAAAACCCCTGGTGTTGTGGAGAATGTTTTCGTTGGAGTTGACTATTCCCCCAGAGAGATTCAGATCTACACAGATCTATTTAAATAATTCCATGACGTTTTTTCCTGGTCTTATGAGGAAATGCCAGGCATCGATCCAAAAATAGTTGAACATGAAATCAAAATTTATCCAGATGCCAAGCATGTTCAGCAGAATCTTCATCCAGTTAATCCCAAGAAAGAAACAACCATGAAGGTTGAAGTTGAGAAACTGCTAAAAGCCGATTTTATCTATCCTATCCATTTGACCCAATGGGTGTCAAATCCTATGTTGGTCAATAATAAATAGGGAACGATTCGTGTATGTACGGAATTTCGTGATCTAAACAAGGCTTGTCCAAAAGATAATTTTCCCACACCATTCATCGACCAGATAATTGATGAATGTGCAAGTTGTGAGGCCTTCTCTTTCATGGACAGTTTTTCAGGATATAATCAAATTCAAATCAAACCCAAATACCAGCACAACACGACATTCATTTGTCCATGGGGTACATTCACGTATCGTAAGATTCCCTTTGGTCTCAAAAATGCTAGAGCAACCTTTCAACAGGCCATGTCTTTTGCTTTTCATGATCTCAAGCATATAGTTGAGGCCTATTTAGATGATTTAGCATCTCGATCTCGCAAGAGAACGGATCATCCCACACACATATGACTTATCTTTGATTGATGTCACTACTTCCAGATTCGCTTGAATCCAAACAAGTGCATCTTTTGCGTAATATCAGGATGTTTGTTAGGTTTCATAGTGTCAACAATAGGGATCATGGTCGATCCTCTCTAGGTTGAGGCAATAATTTAGTTTCCTCCCCCACGCACAATCCTTCAACTTCAGAGTCTACAAGGCAAGGAGAATTTTTTAAGGCGTTTCATCGCCAACTATGCTGAGATCACAAAGGGCTTTATGCGCCTACTGAAGAAAGATGTTCCTTTTTATTGGGACGATGCCGCTCAACTCTCTTTCAAAGAGTTGAAACATGCCCTCACAACTGCCCCTCTGCTTCGGCCACCTAACTATAACAAAGAATTCTTATTATACTTGGCTTCCGCAGAGTCCACCATTGGCATGGTCTTAGTTCAGGAAGATGATTTTCTCTCGGAATATGTGATCTATTACCTGAGCTGAGGCCTAGTCAGACCAAAACTTAATTATCCTCATATCGAAAAACTTGCATTGGCAGCAGTCCATGTTGTTCAACGGTTCCATCATTATGTTCTATTTCGCAAGACCACCATCATTGCCATTGTGAATCTGTTTCAATACGTGTTGACACGATGGGTAATAGGCAGAAAGATCAGTATATGGATAGTCATCCTCTAGGAATTTGAATTAGATTTTGTTTCAGTGAAATCCAAAAAGTCACTGATCTTTGCAGAACTTATTTTGGAACTTCCAGTTGAGTGAGGTGATGTTATGCCCGAAGAGTCGCCTATCAGAGGAGATATGTTTTTTATCACATCTTTGGATCCCTGGTATGGATATATACTTGTCTATCTCCATAATTTGAAGTACCCCACCTCTACTTCTCGTGATGAGCGTCGCTGTATACACCATCAGGTTAAGAATTATCTTATACTCGACGATATGTTGTATTGGAGAGGTGTAGATTGCATCTTGCGTCGATGCCTCACTCACGAAGAAGCAGTCATCGTGCTTAACAATTGCCATACCGGAGCATGTGGCGGTCATTTGTCTGGGTTGGAAACAACCCAAAAGATTTTACGAGCAGGTTACTTCTGGCCAACACGAATCAAAGATTGTATCGAATCAGTCAAGAAGTGCCACTTGTGGCAGATATTTTCTCAGAATATGAGGGCACATCCCGCTCCCATGTTTCCTATCATCACAGTTGGTCCCTTCACCAAGTGCGGGATTGATTACACTACATGCAATCCTCCTTCAGCTAGGGGGCACCATTATATCATTGTAGCCGTAGACTACTTCACGAAGTGGGTCGAAGCTATGCCAACGTTTAAAGATGATGGGGAGACTGTAGCTCTCTTTTTATTCAACCAGATAATAGCAAGGTTTGGCATCCCAAGAGAGATTGTCACTGACCATGGAAGTCACTTTCAAAACCAGATGATGACCGAGTTAATATCAAAGCTTAGATTGTGGAAATAACATTCGTCACCCTACTATCCCCAATAAAATGGTCAGGTGGAAGCTGTAAATAAATCTCTTAAGACCATCCTACAGTGAACAATCAACTCAGCCAAGTTAAATTGGCATTTGATGTTATACTCGTCATTATGGGCTTACCGAACGTCTGTTAAGACTGCAACTAGTTTCTCACCTTTTCAACTTGTTTATGGGCTGGAAGCAGTCTTGCCTATTGAATGTCATATCACATCCCTAAAATTGGCAGTACAGTTATTGCCATACACTTCTCCACTTGAAGAACGGTTATTATACCTTGAGCGGCTCAATGAGAAACATCGTGTTGCGGCCCTGGCCAACGAGGCTCACAAACATAAGGTCAAGTGTCAGTATGATCGGTCCGTTCATCCTCGGATTTTCTTTGAAGGAGACCTTGTCCTGGTCTATGACCAAGATAAGGACCCCCTGGGGGAAGGAAAATTCAAACCCATGTGGTTCAGACCTTTCATCATAAAATAGGTTCTAAAAAAGGGCACTTATCGTCTATTCTAATTTAGGGGAAATGCTTTGGCGGAGCCTAGAAATGGTCTCTACCTCAAGAAGTATTACTCATAGGTAAGTCACCTTAGGTAACCTTTTGTAACATATGTATAGTCTTTGTACTATTACTTTCTAGTTTCTTTTAGTATTATGGACGTGTCATTTTTGATGTTATCTTTTTTCACTGTGGCAAATGTCAAGTGAATCAGAGGTGTTCATTGGGTACACAGATGGTGCTAGCCAGCACACTTGGAAGCTTGCCTCCGTAGCTTGGGTAATTTTTACATCTCGAGGCTGGTTATTATCTTCCGGAGGTATATTCTTAGATGACACCACAAACAATGTCGCCAAGTACAGTGAAGTTATTGAGTTGCTTCATGATTCCCTGTCATTTGGTATCTCTCATCTCCAGGTCTATTTAGATGCTCAGTTGGTTCTGTCTCAGTTAAATAGAGTCTCCCATGTTCATGATATGATTTTACACTGACGATTCCTTAGGGTACGTCTCTTATAAAGAAGCTTTGATTATATTACATATTTTCATGTTCCTAGGAGATTAAACCAAGTTACAGATACTCTAGCTAATCAAATTTTAGACTGGAATCTCGCACGCATATAAAAGACATACACATAAACATGTAAAATACAGTTTTAAAGGAAAATATAATCCATAAGACACAAAAGACATAAAAATCCGTATATAATATCATAATCATCAAAGTACATAGGTGGACGCAAGCACCTCAAAAATATGACCAGTAACGAGTCATGGATCTTATGCCCTCAAAAAATATATACAAGTAGTGCTCTCGGCACCTGAAAAGTCTAGACTAACTAAGGTCAGGGCCTGTGGGCCCTGTTGTAATGATCAACAACATTTTCCAAATGTCGAAATAGTCGGACCCACATCCATGGTGCCCCCACTACATGAGGCTACATAGATGGTGGCAGATACTCAATCTCTGCCATAGGGACTGTGCGGGTGAGCAAGGTAAAGTTTCGCTCAACTCGTCTCAAAACCCTCTTAGCCTCACCGGCTGGAAGCTCTCCTGCTGTTGTTGGTCCCCCTGCGGCAGCAGGTGTGGTCCCTGGCCGAGGACAACGCATGTTCCTCGCATAATCCACAGGTCGCACTGGTCCCACATCTGCATATAATAGACACATATCTTTCAAGTACTTTGGTATAAAAAAAAATGATATATATAAAAAAACAACATAAAAATTACATATGTTTCACAAAAAAAAAAAAAAAAAANCCTCGCTCCTCACTAGGAGGTACCGGTATCTCAGGATCTCTTGAGAAATCAATCCCAGCATAAGGGTAATCCTATATGACTGGGATTTGTCGCGACAACCGAGCAAAGAAGTCGTCATCAAAGGACTCATTGGTCCTTCCACCACCCTGTCGTGGCAGTAACACTGCCCATCTGCAAACCGCAGGAAGAGAGGCCTGATGTCCTCATACCACCACTTGAGGAATGAAACTAGGAACTCTTTCAAAGAAGAAAGAGCATAGAATCATCTCGAACCCGAAGCTCCTCTGCGTCCACAACCGACAATCTGTTAGTTGCCTCTTCATACAATCTAGCAGTGTAGTGCACTAGTCAAATATATGTGCATTTAAGCACTGGACTGCACAGTTCATCTGTGCACAGGATGCCTAATGTAGAGTTGCAGAACCATTCATCCTCCCAATAAGAAACACAATCGTCTGCAGTGATAAATCAATGATCTTTCTTATTGGCACCTGAGAGCTCGATCGATCTGTACCAGCCTCACAATAAATTCCTATCAATTCCGATATGTTATGAGGCCCCGAAGGAAATGTCCGGAAATTGACTGGTTCCCCTCTCCTGGAGAGGCCAGTAAAAAAATATATGTACTTTGTAGTAGGCACCAGTGACTACCCCTCTAACATAAAGGCCTCTGCGTCGGGATGCCAATAATCAACCAAGGCATACAGTAGCCTAGATTGTGCTCGCATAAAAGGACATTGGAAGAACTTGAGCATACCACATTGCATTAAGGAAGCAACAACATTGGGGTCTGCCCCGACCAACTCACTAATCTCCTCATGCTCTCTTTCCCTCCAGTGAACATACATCCTGCAAAAACCAAGTTCAGGAGGGTTAACCCTTGCTTTTTTAAATTTTTTCCATTAAATAAAGGGTCCACACGAGCTGTAATGATGACAGTCGCGTGTACACACGTGCAGTTTTTCCTCTGCGCGAGTGTACACGCGGCCTGTCATAAGACAACCCGCGTGGACCTAGGTCCAACCTTTTGGAGGTCGACGCCCCCCCAAAACTTGAAACTAAAAGCATAAATAAAGGTTTAAATTGCAAGAGGAGAGAGTTTGTACTTACTTGGTCCAAACAGATGGTTGTTTCGTCCACCGAAGCTCCCGGAATCAATTCTTTTCACAAAGGGGTAGTTTTGGCTTTTAGTTAATTTATGAATTAACAATGGTAATAATGAGTTGCCAGCTTCTATTTATAGAGTTTTTTGGCCCTTTTTTGTCAATTTTCGGACCCTTTTGTCATTTTTTCTAAACTAAAAATCATTTAAGATGGTTCAGGAGTTTTCTTTGGATGATCAAGGGAGGTATTCCTTTGGGTATTTGGAAAAGTTTTGAGATTTGGGCGTTTGGATGGTCCTTTGGTAAAAAGTCATTTTTTCCAGCTCGTTGCATTTAAGTCCGGATTCCACCCCCACTTTATGCATCTCGTTGTCTTTTCCTCTTTGCCATAGGTAGATCCTGGTTTCATGATGGTGTCCATGCTATCACTAACGACTATAGGCTCGGGAGTCCTCCATAGTTGTTTCCTGATTATGAGTTTGAGCCTCATTTGCATGATTCCTTTTCACTCTTGACCTCACCCTCGGGACGCCCAAAAAACATAGTGGGTCTTCTTTTAAGCCCTTTTTAGACCCTCTAAACATGAAAAGATTGTTGAGATATCTTGTGGCCTTTCACACTCATTAAACTGAAATTTGAAGTCACGTCTATCCGACAGTAGTTTACCCCTTTTTCGGTCCGGACAGTCAACTGTACGAACAAAGGTATACTCTAAGGAACTTCAGTTCTCTAGAAGAGTACCCCCAGGTATCATTTTAACCCTTTTTCGGGCCTGAGGGACTAAATGTACGAAAAAGGAACCTCGACGGAGTCCATAGTTAAGCTCTTTTCAGACTCCCTAAAATTGAAAAGATCGTCAAGTGACCTTATTCTTTCACACTCGTTAAAATGGTCCAGAAGAACATTCCTGACGGAGTCCATAGTTAATCTCTTTTCAGACTCCTTAAAAATGAAAAAATGGTCGAGTGATCTTGTCTTTATCACACTCGTTAAAATGGTTTTGAATAGACGTATTTTCGGTGCTAATTTACCCCTTTTTCGAACCGACTAGACTACCTTTGAAAAAGGTACCCCAATGGAGTCTCCTTTTACGTTTTTCGGACTCTCTAAATATGAAAAACCGTTGGGCTTACCTTCTATGGGGCTTGCTAAACTTACATAGAAGGACATTACCATTGTGTATTTTATTAATCGCATTTGTATACCTGCGTCTTTGGCCTAATGTCGGCTCCATGTTGCTCTCAACTGAACCATCTAAAGCATGCCTTATACGCAAGCCCTGTAGCACTTTGTCTTTGCATCTTGACACCTTTGGCCCCTAGAGGATTTTTTCCGAGTGTCCTTACTTTGAACATCAGTCTTGTCCTTGTGCCTCAAACTTGTATGTTTGCAACACGCATCCCTCCTTTGTAATGTAGCATTCTTTTATTCTTTTTCCAAAAGTATTGAAAAAGACAAAAAAAAAATCAAATATACCCCAAAAAGAGGAAGGGAAAAGTATTTTATTTTTATTGGCAACACAATGAGACGCCCTTGGATAAATCACAATGGTCCTTTTGTTCGTCAAACCCTGGGATTTAATATGACCTTAGGAATTTATTCTCACTACATAGAGCTATGTCCTCCTCCATTTGGTTACTTTTCCAAACATATGGATATTATGCGTTGTGTCCTGCCTCGTAAACTTCTGTTAATGCCATGTTGTCTGAGTCTCATCATTTGTCGTGCTATTGTCCAAGGGAAGTTTTTACCAAGCCTGAGTCAGCCGCTCTACAGTTTGTCTCTTTCCCTCATGCCCAACCATCATGAATGTCCAATCAAGTCTTTGTTTGAAATCAATGAAGCCTTCAGTCTGATCATCAAGATTCTCTAGTCCATGACCGACGAGTTGTCGAAGACCTATGGGTAGTGAATTCGTACACTCATATTACACTCCTACTTGAGTTTTGAAGATTTTGAAGTTGTTGCTCGAGCTCTGAAGACCTCATCTCCAGCCATCAAGCCTTATCAACTTCTAGAAGATGGATACTCTACATATATATCTTTTTGATTTCGAGATGTAGCTCCGATGTGTATTGTTTGCGGCTACACTTTATATAGTTATATGGAATGGATCTATAGTGTATTTGATTGGTAGCCATGATTTTATTTTATCCCGAGCATGGGTATGCCCGCCTCGGTGAGACAATTATTATTTTGCAGACGACACCTCCCGATTTATGGTCCCTGGGCTCACTTGTTCGGCACATCGATGAAGATTGTTAATGTATTTCGACCATCAGATGCTCTTCTGACCTCACACATTAGGGGGCATCTGTTATAACCCTAATTTTTACCAGACATTCTTACCTGGCATCAGGCCATCTCAGATTCCTTATTTTCCAAAAAACTATTGAACAACTCTTCTTAAAAAACCCTTTTATAAATACCCAGGCGCCCTGCTCCATTATTGCACGCATGTACACGCTAGCTGACCCAAGACAACCCATGTGTACCTACAAAAGCACGGAAAAAGAAAAGTTGTTGACGGAACACATAGCTTTGGGTAAGTTAACTAAACCTTTCATCCATGCATGGTCAGTCACTCGACCAAATACCTAGCTTCTTCTAGCCTATAAAAGAAGGGTTAGGGTTCCCATTTGAAAGGAGGAGAATCATAGTAAAGAAACTATACCCGATTGAGCATTCCCTTTGTCCCAACCTTTATCCATCCTTGTGCAAAGAGAAGTATAGAGAAAAGCAGTTGGAAGACATTGGAACAAGAGCCTAGGACCAGGATCGAGGAGCAGTAGCCAACTTTATCATTGTAAGGTATCATTGTGAAGTTAATAAAAGAATTACTTTTCTCGTCCTGCCATATGAGATTGTCATTATTGGAATATTGATTGTATGATTGATTAAATCTCTAACCCATTAGTTCATAGATCAAATGCATGTGGAGTTCTTTGTTTGTCTTTAGTGAATGTAGGTCAACATTGGGAGGAGAGTTGCAGTCAAAGAATGACCAAGCATGAAAAGGGATCGACATCAAACACAAATAATAAGGTACGTCAACTTAATCACTTGAGCCTTGTACTTACATATGAGTAATGGGGATCTAGGCATGGGATGATGGTAAAAATTAAGAATATTTAGGTCATTTATGCATGCATGATAAAACCCTTAGTTATAGTCCGTAGGAGGGATTTTCCACCCACAAAAGTTATGTTCTCTGCACTTTCAGAACTTCCAGCTTCTCTTGTAGGTGTTGGAGCTACTACTCAAGATCCTTTGTCTTTTCCTCTATTTGTTTTCCTTTGTTGTATTTTTCTTCTGACATCTTCTTCCATTGAAGGGCCTCTACCTTGAGCCTTTCCAATTCTAATAAGTGTGGTGTAAGAGGGTTACCTTCTAGTGTCTCTTCGTCCCTTGGTGTTTCCTCTTCTTGGGGTGTTTTCTCCTCCCATTATGGATTCTCTATAGGACTAGAAGAGTCCTCAATGTTGATTATGGGGGTAGAAATGGGGGTTATCATCTTATAAGTGGATTGTGATCGTGTCCTCTTCCTTCTATAGTACTTCCCTCCTCTCCGTTGAGTTGATTCCTTCCCCTTTAGCTTTAGATGACTTGTTAGGGGTGTTCTTAACTTGATTAAGGTTGTATACACCTTGCTATCTGAATTTTTCAACTTAATATTATTCTTTTTGTGCTTTTTCTTGGAATTTCCTATACTCCTAGCCTTATTTTTCTCATTTACCTCTTCCTTTTCTTCGAGGATTTGTTCCTTCATAACTTATTGTTCCTCCAAAAAGTCCCATATTTCCATATCCACAAAGTCTACCCATGAGACTTTATGTTTCAAATTTCCCAAGGCCTCATAAACTATCAATTTCATAAGGTCGTGGTGTGCCAATGCTTCCTTCTTCCCCCCTTTTTCTTTGGTGTCTGTTTCCTTAAAATATTGTAGTAGGAAGTAAGGTATGTTGTGGATTTCTTCTCATTTTTGGTGGGAGAGGTGCCTCAATTGGTGAAGGAGCCTAAAATGGTAGGCATGGACAACACTTAACCTTCCTTCACATGAAATTTACTTAAGGATGTGGTAGGCCACCTCAACCCATGGCTTAGGGAGACTTTCTATCTAAACGCCATTATTATCTTCTATTGGTTCTCCGTGACTTAGGAAGAAAAAATTCTTCACATTGGTATCTTATTGTAATTATTCCTTGTCACATGGAAAATCTCGAAACTTTGTTTATGGTAGCTTTGTCGACGTACATTTCCAATCCCCCGACTGCAATAATGTATTCCTCTCCCCTAATGTTTTGGAAATTCAAGGAAAATTCCATTGCAATCTCATCATCAAAACCTCTTAATCTATTTAATCATTCCAACCAATGATTTCTCTTAAATATTTCAACTACCTCAGACTTCTCATAGATTTTGAAAGGTTATGTAGGTTCTCTTTTGTTAAAACTAGGCTCCAATTTTCAATTCTGAGGTTTAAAACAATTGTGTAAGCTCTATTGTGGGTATGTTGATATTGTTGAGGATTATAAGATTCCTTATGTATGATAAATGTATCAATTTCACTAAAATTCATGTGGTCGCCAAGGATTTGGACAATAATTAAAATATGGCTGAGTAAGAGATTTACTTATAGGAAAAAAATTAAGTCCATAGACTTACTTGCTTAGGAAGGGTCATAGACAAATATAACGAATGGTTTATGATGAATGCATCAATTTGTTCAAGAGAAAGGTGGATAGGTAATGAATACCCTAATTGGTTCCATGTAGGTGGCACAATGCAAGTTTACAATGACTCAGTGGGAAAACAAATAATACAACTTGAGCATATACTAAGAGTAAACTTTTCGAAAAATGGTCTTAGGATTGTCCTACCAACCTTTCTTGTAGGCTCAATGTTGCTCGGGGAATTCTGGATTTGGAAAGGGAAACACTTAACTACTTTTTTCTTGCTTGGAGAGACCTTGTTGTTCTCTGGAGAGACCTTGTTGAGATTTGGAGAAAACCTTAATGTCCTCTGGAGAGAACCTTATTGTGCTTTGGAGAGGCTTTTACTATTTGTATGAGCCAAGATAATGAGAGTGATTATTGGGGGTGGTGAGTTATTAACCTTTAGTTCGAAGATTGGTTCTCAAAGGGATTTGACACTTGTGCCATCATTACAAATTAAAAACCAATTTGTCTCATGATTGACTATCGCCACTCTTAGTTATCACCTTTTTAACTCATGACTTGAAATGGAACCTCCCCCCATGTGGATATAAAGGCCCGCCTCGTTGTTATCTTTTTTCATGGGTTAATTTATTTTGACCATGCAAAATATATTATGGTGTAGCCTTGAAATTAAAAACGAGTGAATTGAGAGTGTACCTTATAGTTGAGATGCTTGAATTTTAGTTGTTGGTGGAGTGGATTTGAGGTCTCCTTCCAATTTTGATATCATCATTTTGACTTTGTTGTAGGTTTCTTTGTCCAAGATGCAAGGGATATTGTAGTTATGCAAAGGATCCTATAGGTGACTTTCAATATTATTCCTTCAATTTTTTAGTTTTCTATGGTCATAGTAATGCTCTTTGGTGAAGGATGTAATTCCTTTGTTGAAATAGAGTGTTTTTTTTAGCTTCCTGTATGTTTCCCTATAGAAATTCGGAGATTTGGAGAAAACCTTAATGTCCTCTAGAGAGAACCTTATAGTTCTTTGGAGAGGATTTTACTATTTGTATGAGCCAAGATAATGAGAGTGATTATTGGGGGTGGTGAGTTATTAACCTTTAGTTCGAAGATTGGTTCTCAAAGGGATTTGACACGTGTGCCATCATTACAAATTAAAAACCAATTTGTCTCATGATTGACTATCGCCACTCTTAGTTATCACCTTTTTAACTCATGACTTGAAATGGCACCTCCCCCCATGTGGATATAAAGGCCCACCTCGTTGTTATCTTTTTTCATGGGTTAATTTATTTTGACCATGCAAAATATATTATGGTGTAGCCTTGAAATTAAAAACGAGTGAATTGAGAGTGTACCTTATAGTTGAGATGCTTGAATTTTAGTTGTTGGTGGAGTGGAT
>ML790101.1:136886-158473 GCA_009831015.1 Picea engelmannii | reverse complement strand
AAATCCAAACACTTGAGAAGCTCCAAACGAATGTAACGACAAAGGGTGTGTTGTCACAAGCCAACAATCTCCACCTTGACAACAATTTCCTGATACCTTTCCCAATGAATCGAACATCACCTTCCTGCAATCCAAGAGAGGCCAAACACCACCACAACTTCTCTAAAAACATCGGTTGCAGATCTCAAGCATTTATAGGATTTGGAAATCCAAACACTTGAGAAGCTCCAAACGAATGTAACGACAAAGGGTGTGTTGTCACAAGCCAACAATCTCCACCTTGACAATAATTTCCTGATACCTTTCCCAATGAATCGAACATCACCTTCCTGCAATCCAAGAGAGGCCAAACACCACCACAAGTTCTCTAGAAACATCGGTTGCATGAATATGTCTACACAGTTTACTCCAGTATGGACCAATCCACCTCCACTAAATCAACATAACCACAAACTAAATTGTTGCAACCGTTGTAGGTGATACTCATGCTTCTCAAATACTGAAGCACCCATTTCCATGTTCTTTACCTGGTTTTTCCATGTGTCCACTGACAACACCAACCACATGTGAAAATATTTGAACATCCACATTGCAAACATCAAACTTCCTACTAGCATACGATATGTGAGACATATAACCCTTTTCTTCTTCATTACTTAGGACATAAACCTGAAGAAAGATTACAATGGAAAGCCAAATGGATATTTATTGGTTTCACATTATTCATATTGAATTTCCTGAGTATCTTCTCCACATACTCTTGTTGTGATAAACAAATCTTACCATATTTCATGTCTATGTGTATTTTTCCATGCCCAATATTTTTTTTAGCTGCTCCTAGATCCTCAATATAAAAAATCCTAACCAATTGAGCCAACCTGTTGATATCAACCATGCTTATGCTTGTTACAAGCAAACCAGAGAACAACAATATAATGAATATACCATAAACACAATGGTTATAATCACTTCTTGTAAAATTTAACTCACCTTGAAGGAATCAAACATCTTATACCATTACCTGGGTACCTTTAGGCCATACAATGATTGCCTGAGTTTGAAAAAAAATATCCCTTTGTGATCCTAAACAACTCCTAATTATTCCATATACACATCTCTGCTAATGATTATTTGTGTGTAGTAGGATCCCACAATATGCACCCCTTAACTCCACCACCATAACCAACAAATATGCACTTCCTTGATCTAATTCGGCCAACCCATCCAAGTGAGCCTTCACCTCTCACCTCTAGGATAATTCCAATGTGTCATTACATGCAATATATTGGCTCTAAAAAACACGAGCTACCAAAACATAGGTACCCAAAACCATGACTCTTGACCTTACTTCCCCGCCATGACCAAAACCAAACAAACTTCCCTCAAAGACAGGGCATCTGGGAATACCACATGCTCCCCTTATCACCTAGTTCATCTATACTTTACCGGTGTCATTTCAAACTAGAGGTACACATTCCTAACCAAGTTTTATAGTTGTATTCCCATTTACATATAACAAGGTGTCAAATCCACCTCGAACCTTGCATTTAAAAACCTTCGCCTTGCCATTTTTTCTAGTGTTTCACACCATCATTTACGACCCCAAACCCGACCCCCTCCAAATATGCCGCCACTACCATATCCATTTCTCTTATTGATTTATTCACCACCCTCAAATGACTTCCATGACCTCCACCGCAGCCCCATCTGCCCTTTCATCTTCATATATCCTCTCTAACGGCCTCGATGGGCTGAAGGGGTTTCGAGGTGAGTTTATCAAGATGAGATTGTTTCAGTTGCAACATCTAGGCTTGCTGGCCATTTTTTTTGGCAGTAGATTTCGACTTCTTCTCAGGCTTGAGGGTGGTCTCCTTGTTGACGAGGGTCATGAGATCATCTTCGCCCTGGTATTCATCTCTACCCAATAGGGAAAAATAATTGTTTTCTTGAGCCATTTCTAGTGCATAAGGGAATTAATATTCTTCCTCCTCCTCTCAGATCTCAAATCTTCGTCAACAAAATTGCCTCGGGATTTTCATTCACATGCCCATGTCATTGGGTTTACGAAGTTTGGCATGATCTTATCACTGCTACAACTGCAGCAGAGGTCATCCATTTCTACTGATGGAACCAATACTTAATCTTTCAAATTTCTTCATCCAGTTGTGACACTCATCCACCCATTGCTACTTTCTGAGCATAATCTCTCGAACATCACACTTTTTCACGGTGCCTCTTCTCCCTCTGTGCACATGGACCCTCAATCAAATTCTTCCTCGACTCTCTGCATGGGGGAAAAGTCATGGATTTTGGCCTCTTCATGCCCCTTCTACTGGTCTACCTGTGTTCATCTCTCTTTGGTTCATGACAACCTTGTTCTCTCATAGACCACCACAACCTCAGATCTGATACCACTTGTAGGAATCTGGCCTGCAAACAAGAGATTAATAAACAATGAAAGAGAAGAAGATAAACAATCTCATATAGCACAATACAAAACATAATAGAAATGGGGGCAATGATATCCTTTATTTCCTAGCCAATAGAGAAATGTTTACAAATCCAATTGAAACACCTCACAAGCTTCTACATTTAACCAGGAGAGATATCAAGTGTTTCCAGTCTCTGAAAAGACAAACTCTTGAGAATATCCAAACGAATGTAATGACAAAGGGTGTGTTGTCACAAGACAACAATATGTACGTCTTGTCTTGCTTGGGTGTCCTTATGATGTGTGTTCATGCTCTTCCTTTGTGTAGGTACTTGAGTCCTGGATAATCTCTTAGTGGCTTTGAATACCTACAAAGTATTTTTCATTTTTTCATTTTTATTTTATTTTATTTTATTATTTCTCAAGGCAATCATGTCATTTTTAGTTTTCACCATTTCCTTGCCTCATCATGCATATTAAGTTTTTCATGATTAGGTACTTTATTATTTTTTCTTCTCAAATCTAAGGCTACCTCCATGAAGGTTTTCAACTAGAGATTTGTCCTAGATGCCTCATTGAGTATTTCACCTAGGTATTTTATTCTTTGTTTTCATTCCTTTTTCCTATTTTATTTATTTATTTATTTTATCTTTATGGTATTTGGATGGATTGGGAGCATCTATGCTCTCAATCATGTCCAAATTTTGTGCTTTTATTGCAATTTTAAATACTTCCTTCATTAGGGGCTTGTTGTACCTTTTGAGTCTAAATCCATTCACCAATACTCAAATCTTTTCTTCATATATGGTCATGATTTGGACTGAGCCATTATCATGATTTTTTTCAATGATGTATGGTCTCAGCCATATTGTCATCAAATTCCTATTAAATTATTTGAATCTGGAGTCATATAAGAGTGCCCACTCTCCTCCTTTGAAATTTGCAAGCTTAATGCTTTTATCATGCCATATGGAAGAGTTCTTGCATATTGTACTCATCTAAGACATTTAGTTACTGGAACCTTTATTTTTATGATGATGAGAGGTCCATATTAATCTTGGATGTTGTCCTTAAATTGTCAAGTTCAAATTCAATAGACAACATGGCCTTCTTGCCATATACTAGCTCATAGGGGGTAAACCATGTAGTAGTATTCCATGTTGTGTTGTATGCCCAAATTACCTCTATATGTTTCCTTGCCTAATATTTCTTGTTCATATTGATTGTCTAGGTGAGGATGTTCTCCAACTCCCTATTAGTCACTTCTACTTATCCATTTTTTTGTGGGTGATAAGGAGTGGACTTCTTGTGGCATAGGTGTTGTTGTTGCATGATTTTCTCTATGAGTGTCGGGGGTGATTTTAAGGACCCCCCATAAATTTATATGTATAATAAATGGGTGAATCCCCATGATACATATGAAAAATTGAAGTCTATTTTATCAATAATATAATGTGTATATAATGTTTTGGAAAATATTTTAGTCAATCATATAATCTTGTAAAATCTTGATGAATATTTCATTGAATTATAAAATCTTGTAAACTCTTGGCGAATCTTTCACTGAATTATAAAAGCTTGTAAAGTCTTGGATTTTGTTTTGATAAAGTATAAAACCATATATAATAACAGGTAAATGTATTCATTAAATTTTAATATACTCATTTTACAAATTTGGAAAAAGAAACATAATTTGTACATCCTCTAGAAAACGTTGCAAGAATCAAGGGTTGTGTTTGTCAAGGTTCTCATTGTACACTCTTGCATATACCTCTATTAGTTTTGATGATATTTAACCACAAATATCATATGTTTTGATCCTGACCACCACTTTTGTCAAGCCCAGGAGATATTAATCTTTGCTATACCACTTCTATTATGGATTCTTTATTATTGATTCATCAATTATGAAAAGACCCTTCAAACAAGTTCATCATAGGATGTTCCTAAATAGGATTGCACGCAATTCTATCCATCAATAACTCCAAAATTATGAGAATATTGATATGTCACATTCCATGCATGAATTCCTCTCCAATCATCCATTTGTACCAAAAAAGGACCCCCTTCCAAGGAAGAGAGGTCACTTTTAACCCTTATATTTTTATTGGCTTATAAAAACGTTAAGGGACATAACTTTGTAATAAATATTGGGCATACATTAGGCCTAAGAAAAAGAGTTAGTCTTAGTTAGAATACTACATAATTAATCATGAACAATAAGAGATGTAGATTAAGTAAGGGTTATCATTCCATCATGTATATCCATAACCACTGTTATCACACTAAGTTGCCTTGGGTCTTTTAGCCCTTAGTTTTAAGTTTTTAATCCTTTAGATGTCATTTTTTCTTTATTTTCTTAGTGTGATTTACTTAGCTTAGCTTGAACAAATAAAGGCTTGAGTGTTGGCTCATTTTTTCACCCTCACATAGATTTTGAGCCTAAGTTCATTTTATGGCTTATAGTTTTGACTCACCTCATGAATTGACACCAAGCCTAACCCATCCCATGACCTACACGAATTGACATGTCACTCTTTTCACTCATACCTTTATATCCTTGCCATGTTGTCCCTATGTCCGATTAAAGGTGGTCAAATCATTTGTTTGAAAAAGAGCACTGCCAGCTCACTAGGAGTTTTCGTAGCACACTCCTTGTTCTTTATTCCTTGCCATGATTCGTCATCATTTCACTGATGTCATGTTATACCTTTCTTTTAGCACCATGGTTGGTTAAAATATGTATTCAAAGATTTGGTTTTAATGAGTTTGTTAACGTTTTCAAAGATTTGAATGTTCTCAAACTTGACACTGCCAAAACTGCTAGTTCAGACCAATTGGCAGCGGCACTACAGGATCAGTTGTTGAGGTGGATTTGGAAGATGAGATGATCATGGTGATATCCTAACTAGTTGCAGAGCCCTGAGTTTTCATTACTCCTCCAGGTATTCCATGAGCCCACTTTATTGCATAGCAAATTCACATGATAGTTGTTGCCTGATCTTTGGTAGCAACTGTGTCTGCAAATCGCTCCTTCCTTCATCCCTCTCCATCCATATTATCCCTCTCATAGACTTGCAACCACCACACTTGGTTTTCAGTTATCAAGCATGCAATTTCTTTCTGTTACTGAGTGTTGAGAGCCCGAGCAAACATTTGTGCCTTGTGTGCACACTCTGCTACTAAAAAACATTATTGAAACCTCGCTACATTTCCCGTTTTCTCTCTAGTTTTTGGATTGGAGTGTTATTTTCCAGGTATTCAAAGACCATTGCAGTAGTTTTCCTTTCACCATATCATCACTTTTCAGCTTGAGATTCTATAGAAAGTAAGGAGAGGGGAAATTGCATTTCTTTCCTTCCAAAAGCCATAAAAACAGTGTGAGTTAGAGGAGAATCGTAGGAAAGAGTAGTCATTGTTCACTTTCATTCTCCCATTCAATTCTACCTTAATTTTCTCTCTTAGCCTTCAATGCACCATAGCCTTTGATCCCTCGTCTTGACCCATGGAGACAACTCAAAAGAAGAAATCTCACAAGGGAGGAATTGTGGTCAGAATTGAACCCTTAGACATGCATTTATTTGATGCAGAGCCAATGGTTAGGGAAGTTTTTCAAAGGGTGGGATGCCTCTCCTTTTGTCAAAACATGCAAAGGGGACATCTTGAAGTGGAAAGGCAATTTCACTCACATTTTCATGGCCTTAATACTAAGGTAGGATACCTAGAGTTTGAGGTGTCTGAAGCCTCTATTGCCACAGCCACAGGGATTCCTAACATTGGGGAGAGATGGTTTAAATCCATGACTTTGAATGTTGCCTTCTCCAAGGACTTCCTCAAACCAGATTATTAGACTAACAACTTGTCCAAGGGAGTGCCTAGAAGTCATCTAGTTGAATATTTTGACAAGATGTTGAAGATCATCCAAAGATACTTCACATGTGAGGGAAGATTTAATATGGTATACCAGTACCATATAAGGCTTCTGCTTCATTTTACTGGTAAAGATGAAATGAATATCCCTTTCTACTTGTTGAGGAGCATGGAGAAAATGTTGGATAGAGTCCAAGACAAATCCAATGCTATGGACACTTATGTCTTTCACTCTGTATTGATCAGAATGTTGGTCTTGGAAGAATTGAAGAAGAGGAACATACCTTGGGAAAAATTCATTGTTTCTGCTCATATGAAGTTGGACATAGCTTCAATTCCTCAGTCAAAAATGCAAAGTCCTTTGCCATCTACTAGTGATGCTCCAGCAGGAACAAGCAAGAAAAGAAAGAGTAAATCCATTGCTCAAGATAAAGAGGTTATTAAGGAAGTTGAAGAAACAAAGAGGGAGGCTTATCATTCTCCACAGAGAGAATTTTCACCTCCTCCTACACCAGAATTGGAAGAAATCCCTTCATCCACTAAAGCCACAACCAAGAAGGGAAGAAAATTACATTTCTCTTCATCTTCTCCAACAACTAGCATAAAGGTCGGGAAACCCTTTACTAGATCATCAGCTCTCAAGGAGGTTGTTGAAGCACAAGTCTTACCCAAGGTTTCAATTCTAAAGAAAAATAAAGATAAGGGCAAAGGCATTAAGAATCTTATTGAGGTGATAGATAGAGCCCCTGTACAACAGAAAGATGAAGGTGAAACCATGAAGAATCATGTTGAGGTGATTAACATCATCACTCCACCTAGAAATCACACCTTCAAAATATTGATTAGACAACTCAGGGAGGCTAGGAAGGAGGTTTCTCTTTTAAATGCAGAAGATTATCTGAAATAATTAAGATGAAGGGTCTTATGGGTATGTACAAAAACACCCTTGATTTGGAAATATTTGTGGCAAGAAGAGCCCTTCCTCTCCATAAGCAACTCAAGAACTTCTATAGGAA
Source organism: Picea engelmannii (assembly GCA_009831015.1). Classification (NCBI taxonomy): domain Eukaryota; kingdom Viridiplantae; phylum Streptophyta; class Pinopsida; order Pinales; family Pinaceae; genus Picea; species Picea engelmannii. The sequence continues at coordinate 151,156 of ML790101.1, read as the reverse complement.
AAATAGAGGCTTTCAATCTCAGAACAAAAAACTCAAGGAAAAACTACAACACTTCAAGGATGAAGTGGCTCAAAGGAATTTGAATGTGTTGATTGAAGCTGCCATTGAAAGAGAGGAACCAGTAGTGAATAAAATCACACCTATAGTCAATAAGACCACCCCTGCAAAAGAAAAACATGTTGTTGTGTTATAAGGAAGCCCTCCTTCCACAAGGAGGAGTGTTAGGTTGATGAAATGATTGGGAGGATATAAGCTCCACTTTTTAGAATGGTCTCTTTTTGCAAGAGTAAGTGATCAAGGATGTTTAAGTTTTTGCCACTTATACAGACATATACAGGCTTCTAACCTATCATCTTAAGGTTCTTGATTAGTCTCATCATACAAAAGAGCACAGGGATTTTGTAGCGCCATGGTGCTACAGAATCGTCTATATAGCATGACCTATCATTTTTCCACCTAAAGTGCTACCAAATATCCTAAGTTGTGTAACGATGGTGCTACCAAATTCGCAGGGATATATTACAGTGGAACTACCAAATTCGTTTTGATGATGGGCGCTACCCATTCTGCAGGACCAGTTTAGTGAGGGCGCTACCAATTCCACATAGATTTATAGGCTCAGCGCTACCAAATTTCACACGGAGATATACAGGCTCGGCGCTACCAATTCTGCAGGCCTGTTTTGGATCTGCGCTATGAAATGGGCAGAGTATTTTGCAAGAGCGCTACAAAAGATAGCTACCCAGCGCGCTACTAAATGACGCTACCAACTGGCACCTGGAATCAAGGGGTTCGCGTTTATCACTCTTTTGGGTGGATGATGATGTGGAGAAGAGAAAATACCATAGGTGGAAACATGATGACAACATACAACCTCTACAGGACACCTGGCATGGAAAGGGATACGCATTAATGAAGAAAATGTCAGTGAAAGTTTGTTGGATTGGTTGCCAACATGTTTCCTTTTTTATAGCATAGTTGTTAGTACAGGTGTTAGATTGAATAATTGATTTGGAGAATCCTATTGGAGGAGGGCCAGCTCGCACCTCTAGCTGGTGCCTTCCCTTTTTGTTATAAATAGATATTCCAAATGATTTAGTGGGTTTGAATGGTTGAGTTGGCCTCCCTTATTGTAATATTTTTATTAAGCAAACTGGTGCTATGGTTATGTACTTGACTTGAGAATTTTTTATTAATATAAGTTAGTTTCTCTTATTCCATATTGTTGACTCTTATACTAAATTTTTCATGATTTAATGATTCACATGAGATTGTTATTTTTGTATTTTGATGAATGTTTTATTATAGTACTATTATGATGTTCTTTAGTATTCTTTAAACTTTGAATTCAAGAAGATCTTGTGTTTGAGTTTTTCTTCCTTAGGCTGCTTGAAGACCTGATGTCAATAGCATACCTCTACATTTCCCTCACCAAAGTCTTCCTTCTGTTCACTTTTATTCCCATTCACTGATTGAAGTTGATCATGACCTCAATTTCTTGTGCATGCTAGCCAAGATTTCTGAGTTAGAACGTTATATTATTGAGCCTTGTCCATTTGACCTTTAAAATACTCATTTACACTTACACATAATATGATGGGTACTGGGATTATCCTCTATGAAATCTGAGGGTGATTCCTTTTGCTAACATTCTTGGCATCGTTGTCGGGGAACGAGTTGAAGACATTTCCCTTGGATTGAATGACAAATCTTATTGATTCTGAAGGTGCATTAGTTTTCAGTACATTGAATATTGCAACTTGCACCTGGTGACTCCATTGTTTCATTTGTGGCTCCTAAAGGCAGACACATGAGGTCAACTCCACAACTACCTCTGGCTACACCTAAAGATGACCCAGAGAAGATAATCAAGAAGCGAAAATCTTCTCAAGAAAGTTTTTATGTTGTTGTATCAGGTACTTCTGCTCAATTGCCTGATTCCATTCTTAAAACACCAGTTGTTATATCAAGTAATCCTCCTTTACCTTCTGCTGAAGTTTCTAAGAATTTAGATTTTGAAAATTTTCCTGTTGAATACTCCTCTTTTGACCCTGAATTGAAAGAAGAAAATTTTGAAATCCTTGCCTCTCCTGATATTGTGAAGTAGTTCAGACTTGATATTCTTGAATACTTTCCTACCTTGGGTTTTGCTACTCCTCCTCCTATCAAAATTTCTATAGCCAAAGAGGAGGAAACCTCATCTCCCTTGCAGCCTATACCATCTTCTTCCAAGACTCATCCTTCTGCTGTGAAAACTGAAATCCCTCCTTCCTACATTCTTTTTTCTCCTAAGTTGCACACAGTCAAATCTCCTTCTCCTCCTTGTTATCCTACATTTCAAAATCCAATGGCAGGTGCTAACCCTCCTAGAAATAGGATGGATTCCATAGTGGCTTCAAGGTATGCCACTCTTATCTTACCTCAACCTATGAATGTTCTCCCTGCTAGAGATTACCTAAATGCATGCCCAAATTCACAGGAGAAGAAGACATAACTGTTGAAGAACACCTTGATGCCTTTTATAGTTATGCAGACAATCTAGGAAATGAGGATGTGTGGATGAGATTATTTGTCCAAAGCCTTGATGGTGAGTCTAGGAAATGGTTTAGGGGTTTGACTCCTGGATCCATTGCATGGATTGAAGATTTAGATGAAGTTTTCTTAAGACAGTGGGGGGATAAAAAGGATTTTTTGTATTATATCACAGAATTTGGATCCCTAAAGAGGAAAGAAGGAGAATTTGTCTCTGACTTCTCTAAAAGATTCAATAAAATGTACAATAAGAACCATGCTGAGATAAATCCTACATAAACCTCTGCTAAGATCACCTATGCCAGTGATTTTGACCCTGAGTTTTTCCTTCTACTGAGAGAAAGAAGATATGCCTCCTTAGCTCATATGCAAGATGCAACCTTGGAGGTAGAATCTAACATAGTGGCATCTGACAAACTTAGGGGAAAATATGATAGAGACAAGAGAAAAAAAATAGAGCTAAAGACTCAACCTCTGATTCCTCTGTTGTCCATCCTCAAGTTAATGAACTCACCAAATTAGTAAAATCTCTTTCTGATGAGATGGAGAAGTTAAAACTTGAAGGAAAACAGACCTATAGAAATACACATAATGATGATAATAGAGGTAACTTCAGAAGACCAAATAATGCTCCTCAGATCCTTCCAAGAGTTTCAAGAAACAAAGATAGGGATGATAAAAAATTCCAAACTCCTTTACAAAACAACCTTGTTGCTTATGAAGAAGGAGAGGATGAAGAAACTGGTCCTGAGATCCATTGCCTAGGTGACACCTCTTCATCCCCTCACTTGACCCAATCTGCATATGAGGAATCCCTAATGGATAATTAAATAAATGAGTTGATTAAGGGAGAGAAAACAAAAGAAAATACTAATAGATATAATATGAGATCCAAAAAGAAAGAGGAAAAGACTAATACCTCTGATCATCCCACTAAAACAGAAAATTCTGCCAAGGCTGTGGCAGTTGGTAGCAAAGAAAAATATGCACAAAGTGTTCAAGATTTGGTTAAGAATCCTACCCTAGAAGTCAAAGAGATTATGAAATCTCCATCTTCCTTCATCTTTGAAAGTGAGATTCAAAAAATTAAAATCCCTGTACCCTTTTTGGAGATGATAAAAAATGAGGAATTCAAAAAGTATCTTTCCAAAATGTTGCAGCCTGAATCATCTTCCAATTCCACTGATTCAGTCAACCTTCAAGATGAAAAGCCAACAGTCATCTTAGGACCTTTGATAGAAGATAGAGATGATTCATCCCCTGCCTTCTATACATCACTAAACATTCATGATAAGGTGTTGCATAACTGCTTGATGGAATCAGGGGAATCTCACAATCTCATGCCAAAAATAGTCATGGATGAACTTGGATTAGAAATCACAAAAACTTACCATGATTTATATTATTTTGACTCTAGGAAAGTGAAGTGTCTTGGGGTCATCAAAGATCTGGTTGTGACCTTGTTTCAGTTGCCCATGAAAATTGTGGTCATGGATATTGTGGTGGTTGATGTCCCCCCTAAGTTTGGTATGCTATTATCAAGATCTTGGATAAAAATACTAGGGGGAACCTTGCAGATGGACCTTACATATGCCACCATTACCATGTTTGGGGGGGAGCATAGAAGGATTTATAGGGAAGCTCAGTTGGCCTACATCATCAATGATGAATAAAACCCCACCAACCAACCTTTTTTTCCACTTGATATTGATTTGGGATCCAGTATATTGCAACTCACTGATGCTCCTGAACCTCCTCTTGAAATCAGAAAAAATTCCTTTACTTTTTGTGAAAATTGTTTTTTGATGGAGCCTCTTCTAAGCAAAGTGTTGGTGTTGGAGTAGTCTTTTTTTCACCTACTCAAGAGACCATATCTTTTTCCTTCAAACTAGAATTTGAAACTACCAACAATGTGGCAAAGTATGAAGTTCTTGTTTTGGGTTTGAGGGTTGAAAAAGACATGGGTATTGAAGAATTATCAGTCTTTGGGGATGCTAAATTAATTGTCCATCAAATCAAAAATCTATATCAAGCTAAGCACCCTAGGCTAAGGACTTATAGAAATGAAGTTTGTGATCTTGTTGACAGTTTCTTCTTAGATTTCAATAACTCATTTATTCCAAGAGAGGATAACACCATGGTTAATTCTTTGGTTGTTTCATCAAGTAATTTCAGAATCCCTTTGCCACCTAAACTCAAATATGATGTAGTAATGAAGTATAGACCCTCTACACCTGACAATGTCAAACATTGGAAGGTCTTTGAGGATGATATTGAGATTAAAAGATTTCTTGAGACTGTTGATGAGTTTTATGCATTACATATTGATCAAGATCATAATTCTGAAAATAACCCTCATGCTGATGTTTTTCTAAATAAAATTGCTAAACATCATATTGTTCAGTTGCCTAGTAACCATATTCCAAAAGGACTAGTTCCTTTGGAGAGATTGTTCGACATAAATGATGTGGTTGTAAAGGTTAAAGGTTCAATTGATGATGTTGATGTGACTAAATGCAATGTGGGTATAGAGAAGTATCCAAAATATGTCAAGTTGTCTAGCAGCTTGTCCAAGGAATAAAGGGATGAATATGTTGAGTTATTAAAAGAGTTTTTTGATGTGTTTTCCTAGAATTTGAATATCTAAGAACATACGACACAAACATCATCGAACATAAGATCCCTTTGAAGGAAGAGACCAAGCCATTTAGGCAGAAGATGAGACAGATAAATCTTATGATGTTGCCTATTATGGAAAAAGAGGTAAAAACGATTTTGGATACCAATATTATCATTCCTTTGAGATATTTTGAATGGGTGGCCAAATTGGTCCCAGTGAGAAAGAAGAATGGAGAAATCAAACTTTGTGTTGATTTAAGAAATTTGAATAGAATCTCTAAGAAAGATAATTACCCCTTGCCAAAGATGGAGCACATATTACAGAGGGTGACAGGTGTATCTAGTATGTCTATGATTGATGGATTTTCTTGCTACAATCATATCTTTGTCTTGCCTAAAGATAGAGAGAAGACAACCTTCACTACTCCTTGGGGTACATTCATGTACGCTAAAATTCCCTTTGGATTGATGAATGCAGGAGCGACCTTTCAGCGATCCATAAACATTTCCCTTATTGGGGAGAAGGAAAATTTTGTAGTCATTTATTTGTATGACATAACAATGTTCTCACAATATGATAAAGAACATTATCATCATTTGAAAAGGGTCTTCTTGAAGTGCAGAAAATTTGGTCTCTCTCTAAATCCTAAAAAGTCATTGTTTTCCATGGAGGGGAAATTATTGGGGCACATTGTATGAGTTGAAGGGGTAAGGATTGATTCAAGCATGGTAGAATCTATCCATACCTTGTCTCTGCCTAGATCCAAGAAATAAGTTCAGTCTTTCTTGGGGAAAATAATTTTTTTGAGAAGTTTTGTTTCAAATTTTGTTGAATTGGTAAAGTATATTACAGACATCTCGAGGAAAGGAAATGAAATCAAATGGACTACTGAGTCTCGAAATGTTTTTGATCAAATATAAAAGGCCTTGACTAAAGCTCCTGTGTTCATCAACCCTGAATACTCCAAGGATTTTTTGATATTTTATTTTGCTTCATTTGACACAGTAGTTGTTGTCTTATTACAGAAAAATGAAGAAGGGTTAGAGCAGCCTATTGCCTTTTTCAACAGGGCATTGAGGGATGTTGAAATAAAATATGACATCATGGAAAAAAAGGTCTGTGCTTTGTTCAAATCCCTCAAGGCTTTCAGAGTCTATGTGATGCATTCAAAAGTCATTGCATATGTCCCTTTAGCCTTGGTGAAAGAGATTATATCCATCCTGACATAGACGGAAGGAGGAGAAAATGGATTGCCAAAATTCTTGAATTTGATCTTGAAATAAAGCCCAAAAAATTGGTTAAAGGCCAAGGTTTAGCTAGGTTGCTCACTGAATCGAATTGCAAAGATCTGGGGGTTAATTTCATCAACATTAGCTCAGAAACTCAACAAGTTGAGTTGTCCGATAAAATTTCTCAATTCATCCCTACATTGGAAGAATGCAGTTGGTACAAGGACATTATATATTTTCTAGAGAATTTGCAACCTCCTGATTGTATGGAGAAGAACAAGGTAAGAGATTTGAAGCTCAAATCAATCAAATATTGTCTTAGTGAACAATTTTTGTATTGGAAAGATCCTTTAGGAGTCCTTTTGAGATGTTTAGATCCACAGGAGGCCCAAAAGATTATGTTTGATTTTCACGACAGTTAATGTGAGGGTCATCACTTCTGGAGAACCACAGCCTATAAAATCCTCAGAGCTGGGTATTTTTGGCCTAGTCTCTTTACTGATGCTTGTGCAAATATTAGAGTGTGTGTCAAGTGTCAAAAGTTTTATGGAAAGCAGCAGCTCAAGTCTTTTCCACTTAAGCCCGTGGTAGCTTCAGGACCTTTTCAGCAGTGGGGCCTAGATTTTATTGGGGAAATTCATCCTGCTTCAAGTGGTCAGCATAGGTGGATCTTGACTACCACTGATTACTTTACTAAGTGGATAGAATCCATCCCTACAAGGAATGCCTCCCACAAGGTAATCATTGATTTCCTTGAGGATATTATGGCGAGATTTGGTTGTCTGAACAGAATTGTTACTGATAATGTTGCATCTTTCAAGGCTGAACCATTGATCAAGTTTTGTGAACAGTATGGAATTATATTGGTTCATTCTACTACTTACTACCCACAAGGGAATTCTATGAGCCCAAATCTTTGAATACATAGTAAATTATTCCAGGTATTCCGTGAGCCCACTCCATTTCTTAGCGAATTCATGTGATAGTTGTTGCTAGATTTTTGGTAGTGATTGTGTCTGCAAATCGCTCCCTCCTTCATCCCTCTCCATCCATATTTTCCTTCTCACAAAAATGCAACCACCACACCTGGTTTTTAGTTATCAAGCACGCAATTTTTTTCTTTTCCTGAGTGTTGAGTGCCTGAGCAAACATTTGTGCCTTGTGTGTGCACTGCGCTACCAAAAACTTTTGTTGAAACCTTGCTACATTTCCCATGTTCTCTCTACTTTTTGGATTGGAGTGTTATTTTCCATGTATTCGAAGACCATTGCAACAATTTTCCTTTCACCATATCATCACTTTTTAGCTTGATATTCTACAGAAAGTAAAGAGAGGGGAAATTTCATTTCTTGCCTTCCCAAAGCCATCAAAACAGTGTGAGTTAGAATAGAATCGTAGGAAAGAGAAGCCATTGTTCACTGTCATTATCCCATTGAAGTCTGCCTCTTTTTTCTCTCTTATCCTTCACTGCACCATAGCCTTTGATCCCTCGAATTGACCCATGGAAACACCTTAGAAGAAGAAATATCACAAGGGAGGAACTGTGGTCAGAATTGAACCCTCAGACATGCATTTATTTGATGCAGAGCCAATAGTTAGGAAATTTTTTCAAAGAGTGGTATGCCTCTCCTTTTGTACAAAAATTGTAGAGGGGACATCCTGAAGTGGCAAGGAAATTGGCCTCACATTTTGATGGCCTTAAGACTAAGGTAGGAGACCTGGAGTTTGAGGTGTCTAAATCCTCTATTGCAACAGCCACAGGGATTCCTAACTCTGGGGAGAGATGGTTTAAATCCATGACTTTGAATGTTGCCTTCTCCAAGGACTTCCTCAAACCAGATTATCAGACTGACAACTTGTCCAAGGGAGTGCCTAGAATTCATCTACTTGAATATTTTGACAAGATGTTGAAGATCATCCATAGATACTTCACATGTGAGGGAAGATTTAATATGTTATACTAGTACCATATAAGGCTTTTACTTCATTTTACTGGTAAAGATGAAATGAATATCCATTTCTACTTGTTGAGGAGCATGGGGAAAATGCTTGATAGATTCCAAGACAAATCCAAGGTTTTGGACACTAGTGTCTTTCACTCTGGATTGATCAGAATGTTGGTCTTGGAAGAATTGAATAAGAGGAACATCCCTTGGGAACAATTCATTATTTCTGCTCATATGAAGTTGGACATAGCTTCAACTCCTCAGTAAAAAATGCAAAGTCATTTTCCATCTACTAGTGATGCTCCAGCAAGAACAAGAAAGAAAAAAAAGAGTAAATCCATTGCTCAAGATAAAGAGGTTATTAAGGAAGTTGAAGAAATAGAGAGGGAGGCTTATCATTCTCCACAGAGATAATTTATACCTCCTCTTGCACTAGAATTGGAAGAGGTCCCTTCATCCACTAAAGACACAACCAATAAGGGAATAAAATTGCATTTCTCTTCATCTTCTCCAACAACTAGCAAAAAGGTCGGGAAACCCTTTACTAGATCATCAGCTCTCAAGGAGATTGTTGAAGCACAAGTCTTACCCAAGGTTTCAATTCTAAAGAAAAAGAAAGATAAGGGAAAAGGCATTGAGAAGCCTATTTAGGTGATAGATAGAGCCCCTATGCAGCAGAAAGATGAAGGTGAAACCATGAAGAATCCTTTTGAGGTGATTAACATCAACACTCTACCTAGCAATCAAACCTTCAAAATATTGATTAGACAGCTCAGAGAGGCTAGGAATGAGGTTGCTCGTTTAAAGGAAGAAGGTTTATCTGAAAGAATTAAGATGAAGGAGCTTATGGATATGTACAACAACACCCTTGATTTGGCAAGATTTGCAGCAAGAAGATCCCTTCCTCTCCATAAGCAACTCAAGAACCTCTATAGGAAAAACAAAGGGCTTCCAGTGTCAGAACAAAAAACTCAAAGAAGAACTACAACACTTCAAGGATGAAGTGGCTCAGAGGAATTTGAATGTGTTGGTTGAAGCTGCCATTAAAAGAGAGAAACCAGTAGTCAATAAAAGAACACCTGTAGTCAATAAGACCACCCCTGCAAAAGAAAAACATGTTGTTGTGTTAGAAGGAAGCCCTCCTTCCACAAGGAGGAGTGTTAGGTTGATGAAATGACTAGGAGGATATAAGCTCCATTTTTTAGAATGGTATCTTTTTGCAAGAGTAAGTGATCAAGGATGTTTAAGGTTTTTCCACTTATACAAGCATATACAGGCTTCTAACCTATCATCTTAAGGTTCTTGATTAGTCTCATCATACATAAGAGAACATACATTTTGTAGCTCCATGGTGCTACGGAATCGTCTATATAGCATGGCCTGCCATTTTTCTACCTAAAGTGATACCAAATCTCCTAAGTTGTGTAACGATGGCGCTACCGACTTCAAAGGGATATATTACAGTGGTGCTACCGAATTCGTTTTGATGATGGGATATACCCATTCTATAGGATCAGTTCAGTGAGGGCGCTACCAATTTCGCAGAGATTTACAAGCTCGACGCTACCTATACAAGCTCGGTGCTACCAATTCTACATGCCTTTTTTGGATTTGAGCTACGCAATGTGCAGAGTATTTTGGAAGGTCGCTAAAAAAATGCGCTACTGAATGGTGCTACCAACTGGCACCTGGAATCAAGGGGTTCGATTTTATCACTCTTTTGGGTGGATGATGATGTGGAGAATATCTAATACCATAGGTCGTAGCATGATGCCAACATACATCCTCTGCATGACACTTTGCATGGAAAGGGATGTGCATCGATGAAGACAGTGTCAGCTAAAGTTTGTTGGATTGGTTGTCAACATGTTTCCTTTTTTATAGCATAGTTGTTAGTATAGGTGTTATATTGAATAATTGATTTGGAAAATCCTATGGGAGGAGGGATAGCTCACACCTCTAGTTAGTGTCTTCCCTTTTTGTTATAAATAGATATTCCAAACGCTTTAGTGGGTTTGAATGGTTGAGTTGGGATCCCTTATTGTAATATTTTGATTAAGCAAACTGGTTCTATGGATATGTACTTGACTTGAGAATTTTTTATTAATATAAGTCAGTTTCTCTTATTCCATCTTGTTGCCTCTTATACTGAAGTTTTCATGAATGAATGATTCACATGAGATTGTTATAGCTGTATTATTATGAATTTTTTATTATAGTACTGTTGTGATGTTCTTCAGTATTCTTTAAAATTTGAATTCAAGAATATCTTGTGTTTGATTTTTTCTTCCTTAGGATGCTTGAAGACATGATGTCAATAGCATACCTCTACATTTCCCTCACCAAAGTCTTCTTTTTGTTCAATTTTACTCCCATTCATTGACTGAAGTTGATCAAGACCTCAATTGCCTGTGCATGCTAGCCCAGATTTCTGAGTTAGACCGTTATATTCTTGAGTCTTGTCCATTTGGCCTTTAAAACACTCATTTACACTTACACATAATTTGATGGGTACTGGGATTATCCTCTATGCAATCTGAGGGTGATTCCTAGTGCTAACATTCTTGGCGTCATTGTCGGGGAACAAGTTGAAGACATTTCCCTGGGATTGAACAACAAAGATTATTGATTCTGAAGGTGCATTAGAATTCAATACATTGAAGATTGCAACTTACACCTGGTGACTCCATTGTTTCATTTGTGGCTCCTAAAGGAAAACACACAAGGTCAACTCCACAACTACCTCTAGCTACACCTAAAGCTAACCTAGAGAAGATAATCAAGAAGGGAAAATCTTCTCAAGAAATTGTTTATGTTGTTGTATCAGGTACTTATGGTCAGTTGCCTGATTCCATTCTTAAAACACCAGTTGTTATATCAAGTAATCCTCCTTTACCTTCTAATGAAGTTTCTAAGAATTTAGATTTTGAAAACTTTCATGTTGAATAGTCCTCTTTTGACCCTGAATTGAAAGAAGAAAATTTTGAAATCCTTGCCTCTCCTGATATTGTGAAGTGGTTTAGTCTTGAGAGTCTTGAAGACTTTCCTACCTTGGGTTTTTCTACTCCTCCTCCTATCAAAATTTATGTATCCAAAGAGGAGGAAACCTCATCTCCATTGTAGCCTATACCATCTTCTTCCAAGACTCACCCTTTTGCTGTGAAAACTGAAATCCCTCCTTCCTACATTCCTTTTTCTCCTAAGTTGCACACAATCAAATATCATTTTCCTCCTTGTTCTCCTACAGCTCAAAATCCAATGGCAAGTGCTAACCCTTCTAAAAATAGGATTGATTCCATATTGGCTGCTAGGTATTCCCATTTTATCTTACCTCAGCCTATGAATTCTCTCCCTGCTGGAGATTACCTAAAATACATGCCCAAATTCACAGGAGAAGAATACATAATTGTTGAAGAACACCTTTCTTCCTTTTATAGTTATGCAAACAATCTAAACATTGAGAATGAGGATGTGTGGATGAGAGTCTTTTTCCAGGGGATTGAAGCTTTAGATGATGCTTTCTTAATATAGTGGGGTGATAAAAAAAGATTTGTTGTATTATATCACATAATTTGGATCCCTAAAGAGGAAAGAAGGATAATATGTCTCTGACTTCTCTAGAAGATTCAATAAAATGTACAATAAGATCCCTGTTGAGATAAAGCCTAAATAAACCTCTTCCAAGATCACCTATGCCAGTTCTTTTGACCCTGAGTTTTTCCTTCTACTAAGAGAAAGAAGATCTGCCTCCTTAGCTCATATGAAAGATGCAACCTTGGAGGTAGAATCTAACATAGTGGCATCTCACAAACTTAGGGGAAAAACTGATAGGAACAATACAAAAAATAGAGTTTAAGCCTCAACCTCTGATTCCTCTGTTGTACATTCTCAAGTTGATGAACTCGCCAAATTAGTAAAATCTCTTTCTGCTCAGATGGAGAAGTTAAAACTTGAAGGAAAACAGACCTATAGAAATACACATAATGATGATAACAAAGGTAACTTCAGAAGACCAAATAATGTTCCTCATATCCTTCCAAGAGATCCAAGAAACATATATAGGGATGATAAAGAGTCCAAACTCCTTTACAAAACAACCTTGTTGTTGATGAAGAAGGAGAGGATGAAGAAACTGATCCTGAGATCCATTGCCTAGGCGACACCTCTTCATCCCCTCACTTGACCCAATCTGCATATGAGGAATCCCTAATGGATATTCAAATAAATGAGTTGAGTAAGGGAGAGAAAACAAAAGAAAATACTAATATATATAATATGATATCCAAAAATAAAGAGGAAAAGACGGATACCTCTGATCAGCCCACTAAAACAAAAAATTATGCCAAGCTTGTGGCAGTTGGCAGCAAAGAAAAATATGCACAAAGCCCTCAAGCTTTGGTTAAGAATCCTACCCCAGAAGCCAGAGAGATTTTGAAATCTCCATCTTCCTTCATCTTTGAAAGTGAGATTCAAAAAATTAAAATCCCTGTACGCTTTTTGGAGCTAATAAAAAATGAGGAATTCAAAAAGTATCTTTCCAAAATGCTACAGCCTGAATCCTCCTCCAATTCCACTGATTCAGTCAACCTTCAAGATGAAAATCCAGCAATCATATTAGGACCTTTGATAGAAAATAGAGATGATTCATCCCCTCCCTTCTATGCATCACTAAACATTCATGATAAGGTGTTGCATAATTGCTTTATGGACTCAGGGGCATATCACAATCTCATGCCAAAAACAGTCATGGATGAACTTGATTAGAAATCACAAAAACTTACCATGACTTATATTATTTTGACTGTAGGAAAGTGAAGTGTCTTGGGGTCATCAAAGATCTGGTTGTGACCTTGTTTCAGTTGCCCATGAAAAGTGTGGTCATCGATATTGTGGTGGTTGATGTCCCCCCTAAGTTTGGTATGTTATTATCAAGATCTTGGATAAAAAGACTAGGGGGGACCTTGCAGATGGACCTTACATATGACACAATTCTCGTGTTTGGGGGGGGGCATAGAAGGATTTATGAGGAAGCTTAGTTGGCCTACATTATTAGTGATGAAGAAAACCCCACCAACCATTCTATTTTTCCACTTGATAATGATTTGGGATCCAGTATATTGCAGCTCACTGATGCTCCTAAACCTCCTCTTGAAATCAGAAAACAGTCCATTACTTTTTGTGAATATTCTCCTCCAACTACCTTTGTTTGGAAGATGTTTTTTGGTGGAGCCTCTTCTAAGGAAGGTGTTGGTGTTGGAGAAGTCTTTGTTTCACCTACTCACGAGACCATATCTTTGTCCTACAAGCTAGAATCTGAAAGTACCAACAATGTGGCATAGTATGAAGCTCTTGTTTTGGGTTTGAGGGCTGCAAAAGACATGGGGATTGAATAACTATCAGTGTTTGGGGATGTTGAATTAATTGTCCATCAAATCAAAAATCTATATCAAGTTAAGCACCCTAGGCTAAGGACTTATAGAAATGAAGTTTGGGATCTTGTTGACAATTTCTTCTTAGCTTTCAATATAACATTTATTCCAAGAGAGGAGAACACCATGGTTGATTCTTTGGTTGTTTCAGCAAGTAATTTCATAATCCCTTTTCCACCTAAACTCAAATATGATGTAGAAGTGAAGTATAGAGCCTCTATACCTGAAAATGTCAAACATTGGAAGGTCTTTGAGGATGATCTTGATATTAAAAGATTTCCTGAGACTATTGATGAGTTTTATGCATTACATATTGATCAAGATCATGATTCTGAAAATATCCCTCATGCTAATGTTTTTCTAAATAAAATTGCTAACCATCATATTTTTCAGTTTCCTAGTAACCATATTCCAAAAGGACTAGTTCCTTTGGAGAGATTGTTCAACAAAAATGATGTGGTTGTAAAGGTTAAAGGTTCAACTGATGATGTTGATGTGACTGAATGCAATGTGG
>ML790101.1:90985-136836 GCA_009831015.1 Picea engelmannii | reverse complement strand
AAAAGACATGGGTATTGAAGAATTATCAGTCTTTGGGGATGCTAAATTAATTGTCCATCAAATCAAAAATCTATATCAAGCTAAGCACCCTAGGCTAAGGACTTATAGAAATGAAGTTTGTGATCTTGTTGACAGTTTCTTCTTAGATTTCAATAACTCATTTATTCCAAGAGAGGATAACACCATGGTTAATTCTTTGGTTGTTTCATCAAGTAATTTCAGAATCCCTTTGCCACCTAAACTCAAATATGATGTAGTAATGAAGTATAGACCCTCTACACCTGACAATGTCAAACATTGGAAGGTCTTTGAGGATGATATTGAGATTAAAAGATTTCTTGAGACTGTTGATGAGTTTTATGCATTACATATTGATCAAGATCATAATTCTGAAAATAACCCTCATGCTGATGTTTTTCTAAATAAAATTGCTAAACATCATATTGTTCAGTTGCCTAGTAACCATATTCCAAAAGGACTAGTTCCTTTGGAGAGATTGTTCGACATAAATGATGTGGTTGTAAAGGTTAAAGGTTCAATTGATGATGTTGATGTGACTAAATGCAATGTGGGTATAGAGAAGTATCCAAAATATGTCAAGTTGTCTAGCAGCTTGTCCAAGGAATAAAGGGATGAATATGTTGAGTTATTAAAAGAGTTTTTTGATGTGTTTTCCTAGAATTTGAATATCTAAGAACATACGACACAAACATCATCGAACATAAGATCCCTTTGAAGGAAGAGACCAAGCCATTTAGGCAGAAGATGAGACAGATAAATCTTATGATGTTGCCTATTATGGAAAAAGAGGTAAAAACGATTTTGGATACCAATATTATCATTCCTTTGAGATATTTTGAATGGGTGGCCAAATTGGTCCCAGTGAGAAAGAAGAATGGAGAAATCAAACTTTGTGTTGATTTAAGAAATTTGAATAGAATCTCTAAGAAAGATAATTACCCCTTGCCAAAGATGGAGCACATATTACAGAGGGTGACAGGTGTATCTAGTATGTCTATGATTGATGGATTTTCTTGCTACAATCATATCTTTGTCTTGCCTAAAGATAGAGAGAAGACAACCTTCACTACTCCTTGGGGTACATTCATGTACGCTAAAATTCCCTTTGGATTGATGAATGCAGGAGCGACCTTTCAGCGATCCATAAACATTTCCCTTATTGGGGAGAAGGAAAATTTTGTAGTCATTTATTTGTATGACATAACAATGTTCTCACAATATGATAAAGAACATTATCATCATTTGAAAAGGGTCTTCTTGAAGTGCAGAAAATTTGGTCTCTCTCTAAATCCTAAAAAGTCATTGTTTTCCATGGAGGGGAAATTATTGGGGCACATTGTATGAGTTGAAGGGGTAAGGATTGATTCAAGCATGGTAGAATCTATCCATACCTTGTCTCTGCCTAGATCCAAGAAATAAGTTCAGTCTTTCTTGGGGAAAATAATTTTTTTGAGAAGTTTTGTTTCAAATTTTGTTGAATTGGTAAAGTATATTACAGACATCTCGAGGAAAGGAAATGAAATCAAATGGACTACTGAGTCTCGAAATGTTTTTGATCAAATATAAAAGGCCTTGACTAAAGCTCCTGTGTTCATCAACCCTGAATACTCCAAGGATTTTTTGATATTTTATTTTGCTTCATTTGACACAGTAGTTGTTGTCTTATTACAGAAAAATGAAGAAGGGTTAGAGCAGCCTATTGCCTTTTTCAACAGGGCATTGAGGGATGTTGAAATAAAATATGACATCATGGAAAAAAAGGTCTGTGCTTTGTTCAAATCCCTCAAGGCTTTCAGAGTCTATGTGATGCATTCAAAAGTCATTGCATATGTCCCTTTAGCCTTGGTGAAAGAGATTATATCCATCCTGACATAGACGGAAGGAGGAGAAAATGGATTGCCAAAATTCTTGAATTTGATCTTGAAATAAAGCCCAAAAAATTGGTTAAAGGCCAAGGTTTAGCTAGGTTGCTCACTGAATCGAATTGCAAAGATCTGGGGGTTAATTTCATCAACATTAGCTCAGAAACTCAACAAGTTGAGTTGTCCGATAAAATTTCTCAATTCATCCCTACATTGGAAGAATGCAGTTGGTACAAGGACATTATATATTTTCTAGAGAATTTGCAACCTCCTGATTGTATGGAGAAGAACAAGGTAAGAGATTTGAAGCTCAAATCAATCAAATATTGTCTTAGTGAACAATTTTTGTATTGGAAAGATCCTTTAGGAGTCCTTTTGAGATGTTTAGATCCACAGGAGGCCCAAAAGATTATGTTTGATTTTCACGACAGTTAATGTGAGGGTCATCACTTCTGGAGAACCACAGCCTATAAAATCCTCAGAGCTGGGTATTTTTGGCCTAGTCTCTTTACTGATGCTTGTGCAAATATTAGAGTGTGTGTCAAGTGTCAAAAGTTTTATGGAAAGCAGCAGCTCAAGTCTTTTCCACTTAAGCCCGTGGTAGCTTCAGGACCTTTTCAGCAGTGGGGCCTAGATTTTATTGGGGAAATTCATCCTGCTTCAAGTGGTCAGCATAGGTGGATCTTGACTACCACTGATTACTTTACTAAGTGGATAGAATCCATCCCTACAAGGAATGCCTCCCACAAGGTAATCATTGATTTCCTTGAGGATATTATGGCGAGATTTGGTTGTCTGAACAGAATTGTTACTGATAATGTTGCATCTTTCAAGGCTGAACCATTGATCAAGTTTTGTGAACAGTATGGAATTATATTGGTTCATTCTACTACTTACTACCCACAAGGGAATTCTATGAGCCCAAATCTTTGAATACATAGTAAATTATTCCAGGTATTCCGTGAGCCCACTCCATTTCTTAGCGAATTCATGTGATAGTTGTTGCTAGATTTTTGGTAGTGATTGTGTCTGCAAATCGCTCCCTCCTTCATCCCTCTCCATCCATATTTTCCTTCTCACAAAAATGCAACCACCACACCTGGTTTTTAGTTATCAAGCACGCAATTTTTTTCTTTTCCTGAGTGTTGAGTGCCTGAGCAAACATTTGTGCCTTGTGTGTGCACTGCGCTACCAAAAACTTTTGTTGAAACCTTGCTACATTTCCCATGTTCTCTCTACTTTTTGGATTGGAGTGTTATTTTCCATGTATTCGAAGACCATTGCAACAATTTTCCTTTCACCATATCATCACTTTTTAGCTTGATATTCTACAGAAAGTAAAGAGAGGGGAAATTTCATTTCTTGCCTTCCCAAAGCCATCAAAACAGTGTGAGTTAGAATAGAATCGTAGGAAAGAGAAGCCATTGTTCACTGTCATTATCCCATTGAAGTCTGCCTCTTTTTTCTCTCTTATCCTTCACTGCACCATAGCCTTTGATCCCTCGAATTGACCCATGGAAACACCTTAGAAGAAGAAATATCACAAGGGAGGAACTGTGGTCAGAATTGAACCCTCAGACATGCATTTATTTGATGCAGAGCCAATAGTTAGGAAATTTTTTCAAAGAGTGGTATGCCTCTCCTTTTGTACAAAAATTGTAGAGGGGACATCCTGAAGTGGCAAGGAA
This sequence comes from Picea engelmannii, assembly GCA_009831015.1. NCBI lineage: Eukaryota > Viridiplantae > Streptophyta > Pinopsida > Pinales > Pinaceae > Picea > Picea engelmannii. Next base: position 133,265 of record ML790101.1, on the reverse strand, counting down.
ATTGGCCTCACATTTTGATGGCCTTAAGACTAAGGTAGGAGACCTGGAGTTTGAGGTGTCTAAATCCTCTATTGCAACAGCCACAGGGATTCCTAACTCTGGGGAGAGATGGTTTAAATCCATGACTTTGAATGTTGCCTTCTCCAAGGACTTCCTCAAACCAGATTATCAGACTGACAACTTGTCCAAGGGAGTGCCTAGAATTCATCTACTTGAATATTTTGACAAGATGTTGAAGATCATCCATAGATACTTCACATGTGAGGGAAGATTTAATATGTTATACTAGTACCATATAAGGCTTTTACTTCATTTTACTGGTAAAGATGAAATGAATATCCATTTCTACTTGTTGAGGAGCATGGGGAAAATGCTTGATAGATTCCAAGACAAATCCAAGGTTTTGGACACTAGTGTCTTTCACTCTGGATTGATCAGAATGTTGGTCTTGGAAGAATTGAATAAGAGGAACATCCCTTGGGAACAATTCATTATTTCTGCTCATATGAAGTTGGACATAGCTTCAACTCCTCAGTAAAAAATGCAAAGTCATTTTCCATCTACTAGTGATGCTCCAGCAAGAACAAGAAAGAAAAAAAAGAGTAAATCCATTGCTCAAGATAAAGAGGTTATTAAGGAAGTTGAAGAAATAGAGAGGGAGGCTTATCATTCTCCACAGAGATAATTTATACCTCCTCTTGCACTAGAATTGGAAGAGGTCCCTTCATCCACTAAAGACACAACCAATAAGGGAATAAAATTGCATTTCTCTTCATCTTCTCCAACAACTAGCAAAAAGGTCGGGAAACCCTTTACTAGATCATCAGCTCTCAAGGAGATTGTTGAAGCACAAGTCTTACCCAAGGTTTCAATTCTAAAGAAAAAGAAAGATAAGGGAAAAGGCATTGAGAAGCCTATTTAGGTGATAGATAGAGCCCCTATGCAGCAGAAAGATGAAGGTGAAACCATGAAGAATCCTTTTGAGGTGATTAACATCAACACTCTACCTAGCAATCAAACCTTCAAAATATTGATTAGACAGCTCAGAGAGGCTAGGAATGAGGTTGCTCGTTTAAAGGAAGAAGGTTTATCTGAAAGAATTAAGATGAAGGAGCTTATGGATATGTACAACAACACCCTTGATTTGGCAAGATTTGCAGCAAGAAGATCCCTTCCTCTCCATAAGCAACTCAAGAACCTCTATAGGAAAAACAAAGGGCTTCCAGTGTCAGAACAAAAAACTCAAAGAAGAACTACAACACTTCAAGGATGAAGTGGCTCAGAGGAATTTGAATGTGTTGGTTGAAGCTGCCATTAAAAGAGAGAAACCAGTAGTCAATAAAAGAACACCTGTAGTCAATAAGACCACCCCTGCAAAAGAAAAACATGTTGTTGTGTTAGAAGGAAGCCCTCCTTCCACAAGGAGGAGTGTTAGGTTGATGAAATGACTAGGAGGATATAAGCTCCATTTTTTAGAATGGTATCTTTTTGCAAGAGTAAGTGATCAAGGATGTTTAAGGTTTTTCCACTTATACAAGCATATACAGGCTTCTAACCTATCATCTTAAGGTTCTTGATTAGTCTCATCATACATAAGAGAACATACATTTTGTAGCTCCATGGTGCTACGGAATCGTCTATATAGCATGGCCTGCCATTTTTCTACCTAAAGTGATACCAAATCTCCTAAGTTGTGTAACGATGGCGCTACCGACTTCAAAGGGATATATTACAGTGGTGCTACCGAATTCGTTTTGATGATGGGATATACCCATTCTATAGGATCAGTTCAGTGAGGGCGCTACCAATTTCGCAGAGATTTACAAGCTCGACGCTACCTATACAAGCTCGGTGCTACCAATTCTACATGCCTTTTTTGGATTTGAGCTACGCAATGTGCAGAGTATTTTGGAAGGTCGCTAAAAAAATGCGCTACTGAATGGTGCTACCAACTGGCACCTGGAATCAAGGGGTTCGATTTTATCACTCTTTTGGGTGGATGATGATGTGGAGAATATCTAATACCATAGGTCGTAGCATGATGCCAACATACATCCTCTGCATGACACTTTGCATGGAAAGGGATGTGCATCGATGAAGACAGTGTCAGCTAAAGTTTGTTGGATTGGTTGTCAACATGTTTCCTTTTTTATAGCATAGTTGTTAGTATAGGTGTTATATTGAATAATTGATTTGGAAAATCCTATGGGAGGAGGGATAGCTCACACCTCTAGTTAGTGTCTTCCCTTTTTGTTATAAATAGATATTCCAAACGCTTTAGTGGGTTTGAATGGTTGAGTTGGGATCCCTTATTGTAATATTTTGATTAAGCAAACTGGTTCTATGGATATGTACTTGACTTGAGAATTTTTTATTAATATAAGTCAGTTTCTCTTATTCCATCTTGTTGCCTCTTATACTGAAGTTTTCATGAATGAATGATTCACATGAGATTGTTATAGCTGTATTATTATGAATTTTTTATTATAGTACTGTTGTGATGTTCTTCAGTATTCTTTAAAATTTGAATTCAAGAATATCTTGTGTTTGATTTTTTCTTCCTTAGGATGCTTGAAGACATGATGTCAATAGCATACCTCTACATTTCCCTCACCAAAGTCTTCTTTTTGTTCAATTTTACTCCCATTCATTGACTGAAGTTGATCAAGACCTCAATTGCCTGTGCATGCTAGCCCAGATTTCTGAGTTAGACCGTTATATTCTTGAGTCTTGTCCATTTGGCCTTTAAAACACTCATTTACACTTACACATAATTTGATGGGTACTGGGATTATCCTCTATGCAATCTGAGGGTGATTCCTAGTGCTAACATTCTTGGCGTCATTGTCGGGGAACAAGTTGAAGACATTTCCCTGGGATTGAACAACAAAGATTATTGATTCTGAAGGTGCATTAGAATTCAATACATTGAAGATTGCAACTTACACCTGGTGACTCCATTGTTTCATTTGTGGCTCCTAAAGGAAAACACACAAGGTCAACTCCACAACTACCTCTAGCTACACCTAAAGCTAACCTAGAGAAGATAATCAAGAAGGGAAAATCTTCTCAAGAAATTGTTTATGTTGTTGTATCAGGTACTTATGGTCAGTTGCCTGATTCCATTCTTAAAACACCAGTTGTTATATCAAGTAATCCTCCTTTACCTTCTAATGAAGTTTCTAAGAATTTAGATTTTGAAAACTTTCATGTTGAATAGTCCTCTTTTGACCCTGAATTGAAAGAAGAAAATTTTGAAATCCTTGCCTCTCCTGATATTGTGAAGTGGTTTAGTCTTGAGAGTCTTGAAGACTTTCCTACCTTGGGTTTTTCTACTCCTCCTCCTATCAAAATTTATGTATCCAAAGAGGAGGAAACCTCATCTCCATTGTAGCCTATACCATCTTCTTCCAAGACTCACCCTTTTGCTGTGAAAACTGAAATCCCTCCTTCCTACATTCCTTTTTCTCCTAAGTTGCACACAATCAAATATCATTTTCCTCCTTGTTCTCCTACAGCTCAAAATCCAATGGCAAGTGCTAACCCTTCTAAAAATAGGATTGATTCCATATTGGCTGCTAGGTATTCCCATTTTATCTTACCTCAGCCTATGAATTCTCTCCCTGCTGGAGATTACCTAAAATACATGCCCAAATTCACAGGAGAAGAATACATAATTGTTGAAGAACACCTTTCTTCCTTTTATAGTTATGCAAACAATCTAAACATTGAGAATGAGGATGTGTGGATGAGAGTCTTTTTCCAGGGGATTGAAGCTTTAGATGATGCTTTCTTAATATAGTGGGGTGATAAAAAAAGATTTGTTGTATTATATCACATAATTTGGATCCCTAAAGAGGAAAGAAGGATAATATGTCTCTGACTTCTCTAGAAGATTCAATAAAATGTACAATAAGATCCCTGTTGAGATAAAGCCTAAATAAACCTCTTCCAAGATCACCTATGCCAGTTCTTTTGACCCTGAGTTTTTCCTTCTACTAAGAGAAAGAAGATCTGCCTCCTTAGCTCATATGAAAGATGCAACCTTGGAGGTAGAATCTAACATAGTGGCATCTCACAAACTTAGGGGAAAAACTGATAGGAACAATACAAAAAATAGAGTTTAAGCCTCAACCTCTGATTCCTCTGTTGTACATTCTCAAGTTGATGAACTCGCCAAATTAGTAAAATCTCTTTCTGCTCAGATGGAGAAGTTAAAACTTGAAGGAAAACAGACCTATAGAAATACACATAATGATGATAACAAAGGTAACTTCAGAAGACCAAATAATGTTCCTCATATCCTTCCAAGAGATCCAAGAAACATATATAGGGATGATAAAGAGTCCAAACTCCTTTACAAAACAACCTTGTTGTTGATGAAGAAGGAGAGGATGAAGAAACTGATCCTGAGATCCATTGCCTAGGCGACACCTCTTCATCCCCTCACTTGACCCAATCTGCATATGAGGAATCCCTAATGGATATTCAAATAAATGAGTTGAGTAAGGGAGAGAAAACAAAAGAAAATACTAATATATATAATATGATATCCAAAAATAAAGAGGAAAAGACGGATACCTCTGATCAGCCCACTAAAACAAAAAATTATGCCAAGCTTGTGGCAGTTGGCAGCAAAGAAAAATATGCACAAAGCCCTCAAGCTTTGGTTAAGAATCCTACCCCAGAAGCCAGAGAGATTTTGAAATCTCCATCTTCCTTCATCTTTGAAAGTGAGATTCAAAAAATTAAAATCCCTGTACGCTTTTTGGAGCTAATAAAAAATGAGGAATTCAAAAAGTATCTTTCCAAAATGCTACAGCCTGAATCCTCCTCCAATTCCACTGATTCAGTCAACCTTCAAGATGAAAATCCAGCAATCATATTAGGACCTTTGATAGAAAATAGAGATGATTCATCCCCTCCCTTCTATGCATCACTAAACATTCATGATAAGGTGTTGCATAATTGCTTTATGGACTCAGGGGCATATCACAATCTCATGCCAAAAACAGTCATGGATGAACTTGATTAGAAATCACAAAAACTTACCATGACTTATATTATTTTGACTGTAGGAAAGTGAAGTGTCTTGGGGTCATCAAAGATCTGGTTGTGACCTTGTTTCAGTTGCCCATGAAAAGTGTGGTCATCGATATTGTGGTGGTTGATGTCCCCCCTAAGTTTGGTATGTTATTATCAAGATCTTGGATAAAAAGACTAGGGGGGACCTTGCAGATGGACCTTACATATGACACAATTCTCGTGTTTGGGGGGGGGCATAGAAGGATTTATGAGGAAGCTTAGTTGGCCTACATTATTAGTGATGAAGAAAACCCCACCAACCATTCTATTTTTCCACTTGATAATGATTTGGGATCCAGTATATTGCAGCTCACTGATGCTCCTAAACCTCCTCTTGAAATCAGAAAACAGTCCATTACTTTTTGTGAATATTCTCCTCCAACTACCTTTGTTTGGAAGATGTTTTTTGGTGGAGCCTCTTCTAAGGAAGGTGTTGGTGTTGGAGAAGTCTTTGTTTCACCTACTCACGAGACCATATCTTTGTCCTACAAGCTAGAATCTGAAAGTACCAACAATGTGGCATAGTATGAAGCTCTTGTTTTGGGTTTGAGGGCTGCAAAAGACATGGGGATTGAATAACTATCAGTGTTTGGGGATGTTGAATTAATTGTCCATCAAATCAAAAATCTATATCAAGTTAAGCACCCTAGGCTAAGGACTTATAGAAATGAAGTTTGGGATCTTGTTGACAATTTCTTCTTAGCTTTCAATATAACATTTATTCCAAGAGAGGAGAACACCATGGTTGATTCTTTGGTTGTTTCAGCAAGTAATTTCATAATCCCTTTTCCACCTAAACTCAAATATGATGTAGAAGTGAAGTATAGAGCCTCTATACCTGAAAATGTCAAACATTGGAAGGTCTTTGAGGATGATCTTGATATTAAAAGATTTCCTGAGACTATTGATGAGTTTTATGCATTACATATTGATCAAGATCATGATTCTGAAAATATCCCTCATGCTAATGTTTTTCTAAATAAAATTGCTAACCATCATATTTTTCAGTTTCCTAGTAACCATATTCCAAAAGGACTAGTTCCTTTGGAGAGATTGTTCAACAAAAATGATGTGGTTGTAAAGGTTAAAGGTTCAACTGATGATGTTGATGTGACTGAATGCAATGTGGGTACAGAGAAGGATCCAAAATATGTCAAGTTTTCTAGCAGCATGTCCAAGGAACAAAGGGTTGAATATGTTGAGTTGTTAAAAGAGTTTTCTAATGTGTTTTCTTGGACATATGAAGATCTGAGAACATATGACAGAAGCATCATCAAACATAAGATCCCTTTGAAGGAAGAGACCAAACCATTTAGACAGAAGTTGAGACAAATAAATCCTATGTTGTTGTCTATTATGGAAAAAGAGGTAAAAAAGCTTTTAGATGCCAATATTATCATTCCTTTGAGATATTCTGAATGGGTGGCCAACTTGGTCCCAGTGAGAAAGAAGAATGGAGAAAATAGACTTTGTGTCGATTTCAGAAATTTGAAAAGAATCTTTAAGAAAGATAATTACCCCTTGCCAAAGATGGAGCACATATTACAAAGGGTGACATGTGCATCTAGGATGTCTTTGATTGATGGATTTTCTGGCTACAATCAGATCTTTTTCTTACCTAAATATAGAGAGAATACAACCTTCACTACTCCTTGGGGTACATTCATGTATGTTAAAATTCCCTTTGGATTGATGAACGCAAGAGCGACCTTTCAGCGAGCCATGGACATTTCCTTTATTGGGGAGAAGGAAAAGTTTGTATTCATTTATTTGGATGGAATTACAGTGTTCTCACAATCTGATAAAGAACATTATCATCATTTGAAAAGGGTCTTCTTGAAGTGCAGAAAATTTGGTCTCTCTATAAATCCTAAAAAGTCATTGTTTTCCATGATGGAGGGGAAATTATTGGGGAACATTGTATCAACTGAAGGGGTAAGGATTTATTCAAGCAGAGTATAATCTATCCAGACCTTGTCTCTCCCTAGATCCAAGAAATAAGTTCAATCTTTCTTGGGAAAATAATTTTTTTGAGAAGGTGTGTTTCAAATTTTGTTGAATTGGTAAAGTATATTACAGACATGTTGAGCAAAGGAAATGAAATCAAATGGACTACTGAGTCTCGAAATTTTTTTGATCAAATCAAAAAGGCCTTGACTGAAGCACTTGACCTCATCATGCCTGACTACTCCAAGGATTTTTTTATATTTTCTTTTGCTTCATTTGACACAATAGTTGTTGTCTTATTGCAGAAGAGTTAGAGTAGCCTATTGCCTTTTTCAGCAGAGCATTGAGGGATGTTGAAATAAAATATGACATCATGGAAAAGCATGCCTATGCTTTGGCCAAATCCCTCAAGGATTTCAGAGTCTATGTGTTGCATTCAAAATTCATTGCATATGTACCTTCAACCTTGGTGAAAGAGATTCTTATTTAGCCTGACATAGACGAAAGGGATCAAGGAGCAAATGGATTGCCAAAATTCTTGAATTTGATCTTGAAATAAAGCCCACCAAACTGGTTAAAGGCCAAGGTTTAGCTAGGTTGTTGGCTTAATCGAATTTCAAATCTCTGGGGGTTAATTTCATCAACATTATCTCATAAAATCGGCAAGCTGAGTTGTCAGATAAAAGTTCTCAAGTCAACCCTCCATTGGTAGAATGCAGTTGATACAAGGACATTATATATTTTCTACAGAATTTGCAGCCTCCTGATGGTATGGAGAAGAACAAGATAAGAGATTTGAAGCTCAAATCAATCAAATATTGTCTTATTGACCAAGTTTTGTATTGGAAAGATTCTTTAGGAGTGCTTTTGAGATGTTTAGATCCACAGGAGACCCAAAAGATTATGTCTGATTTTCATGATAGTTTATGTGGGGGTCATCAATTCTAAAGAACCATAGCCTATAAAATCCTCAAATCTGGGTATTTTTGGCCTAGTCTCTTTATTGATGTTTGTGAAAATATTAGAGAGTGTGTCAAGTGTCAAACACTTTCTAGAAAGAAACAGCTCAAGTCTTTTCCACTGAATCTTGTGGTAGCTTTAGGACCTTTTCAGTAGTGGGACCTAGATTTTATTGGGGAAATTCATCCTGCTTCAAGTGGTTAGCATAGGTGGATCTTGACTACCACTGATTACTTTACTAAGTGGATAGAAGTCATCCCTACAAGGAATGCCTCCCACGAGGTAATCATTGGTTTCCTTGAGGATATTATGGCAAGATTTGGTTGTCCGAACAGAATTGTTACTGATAATGTTGCATCTTTCAAGGCTGAACCATTGATCAAGTTTTTTGAACAGTATGGAATTACATTGGTTCATTCTACTCCTTACTACCACCAAGGGAATGGACTAGAAGAGTCCTCTAACAAAATCCTTATAAAGATCATCAAAATACTGTTAGAAGACAACAAGAAAGCATGGGATTCAAAACTTAAATTTGCTTTGTGGGTTGATAGAGTGACAACAAAGATATCTCTTGGTGTCTCTCATTTTCAATTTGTGTATGGATTTGAGGCTATCTTTCCTTCTCAGCTTTCCTTGCTTGTGGAAAAATTATTCCAAGACTACCAAGGAGAACCTGATGATATGATCAGAAGAATACAACAGTTGGTAGAAGTGCAGCATACTAGAGAGCAACTACTGGAAAAATCACAAGACCATCAACAAAAGATCAAACAAGCCTTTGACAAGAAGGTAAGCAAAGAATATATCCAGCTAGGAGATCTAGTGCTCAAGTGGGATGCACCCAAGCAAGACAAACGCAAGCATGGTAAATTTGAGGCTTTGTGGATTGGCCCCTTCAAAATTTCTGAGGTATTTTCAAATAACACTTATAAGTTGCAAAATTTGGAGGATTCTAAAGTTTTTGGTGGCCCTGTCAATGGGCATTTTCTGTAAAAGTATTTTTCTTAAGCCATGAGTGGCTTTCCATGCCATTGTAAATATCATTTTTTGTTTTATTTTTGTTTGAATAAGTGACCCCATAGCCCTAGGATAAGTCATTGAAACTACTTGTTCTTGGAAGCCCGCGGGGAGCATGTCATCCCTTGTGGAGACAATGTTATCACACTAAGTTGCCTTGGGTATTTTATCCCTTAATTTTAAATTTTTAAGCCTTTAGATGTCATTTTTTCTTTATTTTCTTAGTGTGATTTACTTAGGTTAGCTTGAACAAATAAAGGCTTGAGTGTTGGCTCATTTTTTTACCCTCACATAGAGTGTTAGCCTAAGTTCATTTTATGGCTTATAGTTTTGACTCACCTCATGACTTGTCACCAAGCCTAACCCATCCCATGACCTACATGACTTGACATGTCACTCTTTTCACTCATACCTTTATTTCCTTGCCATGTTGTCCCTATGTCCGATTAAATGTGGTCAAATCATCCTTTTGAAAAAGAGTATTGCCAACTCACTAGGAGTTTCCGTAGCACACTCCTTGTCCTTTATTCCTTGCCATGATTCATCATCATTTTGTTGAGATCATGTTCTACCTTGTTTTCAGCACCATGGTTCATTAAAATATGTATTCAAATATTGGGTTTTAATGAGTTTTCTAATGGTTTCAAAGATTTGAATGTTCTCAAACTTGATGTTGTTAAAACTGCTAGTTCAGACCAATTGGCAGCAGTGCTACGGGATCAGTTGTTGAGGTGGATTTGGAAGTTGAGATGGTCATGGTGATCTCCTAACTAGTTGCAGAGCCCCAAGTTGTCATTAATCCTCCAGGTATTCTGTGAGCCCACTCCATTCCATAGAGAATTCGTGTGATAGTTGTTGCATGATTTTTGGTAGCAACTGTGTCTACAAATCGCTCCCTCCTTCATCACTCTCCATCCATTTTTCCCTCTCACGGACTTGCAGCCACTACACATAGTTTTTAGTTATCAAGCATGCAATTTCTTTCTTCTCCTGAGTGTTGAATTCCCAAGCAAACAGGTGTGCCTTGTGTGCGCACTGTGCTACCAAAAAACATTGTTGAAAACTCGCTACATTTCCCCCGTTCTCTCTAATTTTTGGATTGGAGTGTTATTTTCCAGGTATTCAAAGACCATTGCAACAGTTTTCCTTTCACCATATCATCACTTTTCAACTTGAGATTCTACAGAAAGTAAGGAGAGGGGAAATTGCATTTCTTGCCTTCCGAAAGCCATCAAAATGGTGTGAGTTAGAGGAGAATCGTAGGAAAGAGAAGCCATTGTTCACTGCCATTCTCCCATTTAAGTCTGCCTATGTTTTCTCTCTTATCCTTCACTGCACCATAGCCTTTGATCCCTTGTCTTGACCCATGGAGACACCTCAGAAGAAGAAATATCACAAGGGAGGAACTATGGTCAGATCTGAACCCTCAGACATGCATTTATTTGATGCAGAGCCAATGGTTAGGGAAGTTTTTCAAAGGGTGGGTTGCCTCTCTTTTTGTCAAAACATGTAGAGGGGACATCCTAAAGTGGCAAGGGAATTATCCTCACATTTTGATGGCCTTAAGACTAAGGTAGGAAACCTGGATTTTGAGGTGTTTGAAGTCTCTATTGCACCAACCACAAGGATTCATAACACTGGGGAGAGATGGTTTAAATCCATTAATTTGAATGTTTCCTTCTCCAAGGACTTCCTCAAACCAAATTATTGAACTGAAAACTTGTCCAAGGGAGTGCCTAGAAGTCATCTACTTGAATATTTTGACAAGATGTTGAATATCATCCAGAGATACTTCACATGTGAGGTAAGATTTAATATGTTATACCAGTACCATATAAGGCTTCTGCTTCATCTTGTTGGTAAAGATGAAATGAATAACCCTTTTTACTTGTTCAGGAGAATGGGGGAAATGTATGATATAGTCCAATCCAAATCCAAGGTTGTGGACACTAGTGTCTTTCACTCTGGATTGATCAAAATGTTGGTCTCGGAAGAATTGAAGAAGAGGAACATCCCTTGGGAAAAATTCATTGTTTATGCTCATATGAAGTTGTACATAGCTTTAACTCCTTAGTCAAAAATGAAAAGTCATTTTCCATCTACTAGTGATGCTCCAATAGGAACAAGCAAGAAAAGAAGGAGTAAATCCATTGCTCAAGATAAAGAGGTTATTAAGGAATTTTAAGAAACAGAGAGGGAGGCTTATCATTCTCCACGAAGAGACTTTTCACCTCCTCCTGCACCAGAATTGGAAGAGGTCCCTTCATCCACTAAAGCCACAACCAAGAAGGGAATAAAATTACATTTCGCTTCATCTTCTCCAGTAGATAGCACAAAGGTCGGGAAACCCTTTACTAGATCATCAGCTCTCAAGGAGGCTGTTGAAGCATAAGTATTACCCAAGGTTTCAATTCTAAAGAAAAATAAAGGTAAGGGAAAAGGCATTGAGAAGCCTATTGAGGTGATATATAGAGCCCCTGTGCAGCACCAAGATGAAGGTGAAACCATGAAGAAGCATATTGAGGTGATTAACATCATCACTCCACCTAGCAATCATACCTTCAAAATATTGATTAGACAACTAAGGGAGGCTAGGAAGGAGGTTTATCGTTTAAAGGCAGAAGGCTTACCTGAAAGAATTAAGATGAAGGAGATTATGGATATGTACAACAATACCATTTATTTGGAAATATTTGTAGCAAGAAGAGACCTTCCTCTCCATAAGAAACTCAAGAACCTCTATAGGAAAAATAGAGGCTTTCAGTCTCATAACAGAAAACTCAAGGCAGAACTACAACACATCAAGGATGAAGTGGCTTAGAGGAATTTCAATTTGTTGGTTGAAGTTGTCATTGAAAGAGAGGAACCAATAGTGAAGAAAATCACACCTACAGTCAAGAAGACCACCCCTGCAAAAGAAAAAACATGTTGTTGTGTTAGAAGGAACCACTCCTTCCACAAGGAGGATTGCTAGGTTGATGAAATGATTGGGAGGATATAAGCTCCATTTTTTAGAATGGTCTCTTTTTGCAAGAGTAAGTGATCAAGGATGTTTAAGTTTTTTCCACTTATAGAGGCAAATACAGGCTTCTAACCTATCATCTTAAGGTTCTTGATTAGTCTCATCATACAGAAGAGCACAAACATTCTATAGCACCATGGTGTTGTGGAATTGTCTATATAGCATGGCCTGACATTTTGCTACCTAAAGTGCTACCAAATCTCCTAAGTTGTGTAACGATGGCACTACTGAATTCACAAGGATATATTACAGTGGTGCTACCAAATTCATTTTGTTGATGGGCACTACCCATTCTGCAGGACCAGTTCAGTGATGGAACTACCAATTCCACAGAGATTTACAGGCTCAAAGCTACCAAATTGCACATAGAGATATACAAGCTCGACGCTACCAATTCTGCATGCATGTTTTGGATCTGCGCTACGAAATGTGTAGAGTATGTTGCAAGGGCGCTACAAAAACTCTCTACCCAACGTGCTACCAACTGGCACCTGGAATCAAGGGGTTCAATTTTATCACTCTTTTGGGTGGTTGATGATGTGGAGAAGAGATAAGACCATAGGTGGCAGCATGATGACAACATACAACCTCTGCAGGACACTGGCATGGAAAGGGATGTGCATCAATGAAGACAATGCCAGTTAAAGTTTGTCGGATTGGTTGCCAACATGTTTCCTTTTTTATAGCATAGTTGTTAGTACAGGTGTTAGATTGAATAATTGAATTGGAGAATCCTATGGGAGGAGGGCCAGCTCACACCTCTAGCTGGTGCCTTCCCTTTTTGTTATAAATAGATATTCCAAATGATTTAGTGGGTTCAAATGGTTGAGTTGGGATCCCTTATTGTAACATTTTGATTAAGCAAACTAGTTCTCTGGTTATTTACTTGACTTGAGAATTTTTTATTAATATAAGTCAGTTTCTCTTATTCCATCGTGTTGCCTCTTATACTAAAGTTTTCATGATTGAATGATTCACATGAGATTGTTATAGTTGTATTATTATGAATGTTTGATTATAGTATTGTTATGATGTTCTTTAGTATTCTTTAAACTTTGAATTCAAGAATATCTTGTGTTTGAGTTTTTCTTCCTTATGTTGCTTGAAGCCCTGATGTCAATAGTATACCTCTACATTTCCCTCACCAAAGTATTACTTATGTTCACTTTTACTCCCTTTCACTGACTAAAGTTTATCAAGACCTCAATTGTTTGTGCATGCTAGCCCATATTTCTGAGTTAGAACGTTATATTCTTGAGCCTTGTCCAATTGATCTTTAAAACACTCATTTACACTTACACATAATCTGATGGGTATTGGGCTTATCCTCTATGCAATCTGAGGGTGGTTCCTAGTGCTAACACACAACAATAGCACGATGCACAATCAAAGTCTTATCACCCATTTTAATCTCATTAAGGGTAGCACATGCAATGTCTTTCACTTGGATCCTACTACATATCGACTCCCAAAATTGAGTTTTAGAAAAGTAATTAAGAAATAAATTATCTTGAATTATATAGAAAGTTATTTTTTCCATGTAATACAAGAACCGGTAAGAATACCTCTTTCTTAGTTACATGAAACTCTCCATAACATGTGCATTATTAGCAGAAACTATGTAATGATTTTTTTCAATCTTGTTTATCAAGCTTGTTCTTCAACTTTGACTTCAATAATGATAGTGCAATAAACATTATCTCATCCTATAATGCTCGTTTAGTCTTGGCATCAAAAGTATAATTTTATTAGAGGAATGTCAGTCTAATGCTAATAAATCGTATATGATGAACACTTAGGAACCTAATGCATAGACCATTTTTATCTTTGCTTATATAAGTAGAGCTCATTTACCTTTCTAAATAACCAATAATTTTTTTCAAAGAAAATATAAATTAAGCATAGTAGATCCTAAAAAGTGAAGATGCTTAAGTCATACCACAAAGTGAAAGGAAATACAATAATATTTCCTTGAACCATCAAACATATAAAAAAATAATAGTAATTATGGAAAACACATTGAATTCCCAGAGAATAACCAAAGCCATATATTAATCCTAATACCATATGTTTCTCAAATAAACATGACAAAAAGACGAAAAAACATTTTTTTACTCAACAAAGTTCTTTAACTTTAACCCAAACCCTTGACTCAATAGAAATCAGATGAAACCAATCATGCCACAACAAAGGGTTCAGTCAAACATCAAATGAGAACTAGAAGCATTCAAGGGACTAACACAATTTATAACCAAAATAAACCCAAAATTTCAAACTTGAAAAAAAGCTCCAAAATGCAAAAAACAAACAAACCATTAAACTTTACCAAGATATTAGAGCTAGACGTCAAAGAAATTTCATCTACTTGAATGAGCCCATTCTTTCTTCATGGAAGTCTTGTTAAATTAGTTATTTACCCTTTAATATTAGGATACTATCTATGTGAAGAGATAGGTCCCCGTTTCATCAAATTGCAGTTTCATTTCCTGTCACATACAAGAAAGAGACAATGCAATAGTTAAATATCAAAACATCAATCTTAAAATAAATTTCATCAAGGAAATGTGGTTTCAATGTTACAATTAAAAATACAAAATATAGAACCTATTTTTACCTGAAACGCAACCTCAAATTGGCATATAGTAATATTGCTATGATAAAGAATTTATGACCTACTCCAAAAATAGAGGAACAATGAATCACAAGAATCACATCATTTGTGCTATTCCATTCACTATTTCTTGCACCACCAATGAAACACATATACAAAAATAAGTGTCCCCCGGGCCCTCACATATATTGGATGAGATAAAATCTTGCGGTATATCAATTTCTCAGTTTTGATCTTGGTCTCCATTTTATTCATTCTGAACAAGATCTTTTCCAAATGGACAATCATTATGAGCCTCAAAAACATTATGTTCCATATCAAGTTCATTAGAGAAATTTGTTTTATCGTTTTCTCCCCTTCTATCATAAAATGATCACCAAAGAGTTAGTGCTCTTTCATATGGAAAATCGATAATTTCATACTTTGTTACATATAATCCTAAACATATATCCATATGTTTATCAATCCTTTTCCTCATCTTTGACTTCAAAAATGGCAGTGCACTAAACATTCTCTCATCCTCCACCGATCCCAAAATCATGGTTTGACACAAATCCACTAATTTGAAATATTTTGATATGTCTTCTTGTAAGTATTGGCTAGCACCTAAAATAGTCCATAATCTTGTTATTGCGCCATATTATAGAGGATACTCCAAGACACGAAATTTCTTCCACATTGTTTCAATGAAGCATGTGGCTTGTTGAAGCAATTTTCATGAATCTAAAATACCTTGAACCTATTCTCCATGTATTTGGACCTTCTGGAAAAAGTGGTGCACTAAAGTTTTAAATTCTTCCACAAAGTCATGTTTTAAAGTAGATTGAAATTGTTGATTGTTCCAATATTGGGGGTACACAATAGACATGACCTCCAACAATTCATCGTTGTGAATGGTTAGGCAAAAGTGTATTGATTCACCTAAGGGATCATGGAAATTGTGGATAACCCCTTTTGAATAAATTAATGAGACCATAAGGATGAAGTGTATAAATGAAATATTAAGGCTGAGATAGGGAATCAGTACAAGATCCTTCCCAGAATTGAATTCCTTCTTGGCTTTAAGGATGGGATTGATTGTTTAGTTGTGTTGGGTTGTTAAATGAGAAACAATTTGGTTGCATATCCTTCATAGGATAATAGAGCGAGGAAATCGTTCTCTTACCTCTAATGCTAGTGATTTTTCAATTTCTATCAAGTTGTGTCTCACTGAAATGACAACATTGTCGAATAGGTATCTTGACATAGGTCACTCTTTGGTGGTTCATCCTGTCATACCAATATAATGACAAGGAACCATATACCCATGCACTACCATACATCATATCCCTTTTTCATCAAACTTAAAAAAAAAAAAATAGTATTTCCTATATCAATGATCATAGTCCAATTTGTAATACATGGACCTTGAAAAGACTCTAGCATCGTATACAAATTATCCAATGAAATACATGATAATTTTCTTGCATTTGTGTATTTTGCAATATACGTTGTGCGAATTAGAGTCATTTTCACGAGGACATTCATTTCATTTAGCATAGGAATAATTCCAACCAATGTTAATAACGTCTCTATGTCAGTTATTCAAAACAGAATATCTTGAGCTCTATCTACACTGAAGTAATGTTCATACATCACCCCTACCAAGGATTGGTACTAGCTAAATAGTATTTGAGCTAGTCCATTCAATGAGATCCATATTGTGTCAACATATTTTAATATCTTATTTCCATTTGTAACACTGTCAACAAATTTTTAAACTTTGAAAATCATTTGGGACTACAAAAAAAGTATGCATAACCCTCTCATACAGGATATTCAAATTTCGAAACCGATGGAAACTTGCTTAATATTATAAATGCAAGATTCATCCTGTGAGCCATACAATCAATACTCAACATATATAGTGAAGTTGACAGTTTTATTCTAACACAAAGGCCATTCCTTTGTCCTTGCATTACCGATGCTCCATCTGCTCCAACACATACCAACTTTTTTGTGATCATTAAATGATCCATACCAACAATTTCCTTCAAACTATTAATAAAACGTTCATAAATATTTTCAAATGTAGAATTCTCCCTCATTTTATGAATCCCAATTAGACAAGAATGCCTAATACAGTCATTAACCATATAAATACTCATGCATATCCATGAAGTATTATCAATAGTTGTAGCCACATCCAAAGACAATGACAAAAACCTAGCATTTGCAATCTTCTCTTTCATATCGTCCTTTTCTACTTGAGCTAGATATTTTGCCCATTCCCAACCACTCGTTATAGACCACTGAGAAGACGGAAATTTTGACACTTGAAGAAAAGATAGGTATTTCATGTAATCTGGATAATTTTTCATAGAACGGCCTTTAGATAAGATATGAAATACGATGCTTAATTACATTGTCTTGGATAACAAATTTATTTCCATCGTCTTTTCAAATAGATATGTGATGGTTCCTGCACTTGCCTCGATTTTTCCTTACCTATTAAATATTTATTATATTCATTTGCATATTTGGCATGTCAACATTCCTCAAAATATTTCCATCTGATAATAGATTTCTCCTTGTCATCTACAATTTTATTTTCATACACATTTCGTACATTCTTCTCTATTGTATCTAACTTCATATGAAATGTCAATGGCATGCCGAGGTTCGAACTACATATATTGCATCTAACTTGTGGTTTCTCTTTCTCATTTTTTGGAGGTATTGGTTCAATAAATGAAAATTTTGAGACCCATTCTAGTTGGAATAGTCTCCCTATGTGTCATTGGACTTTTTGTATTTTTTGTGAATTGATTGTATTATATTCCAATGAAATATTTTCAACATTTTTACTGCCAATTTATGGTGAAATGAATTTATCTCACTTTTTTCACCAGAGGAACCTATTATGTCATCAATTATTTGGATATTAGATGCATTCTCACAAGAGTTGACATCTGTTTCAATGATAGGTTGCTCAAAAGAGATTGAAGTGTGAAGAGAATGTCGATCCTTGGATTGAGGTCTTTGAAAGTATGATAATAGATCATTTTGTCTTCATATTTTCTTCCCACAAAGTGTTTGACATCTCAATAAATTTTCCACATTTGAAATTTCAAATCGATCTAGAAACCAAAAGTGAAACATGCATGAGAAATAATATAAAATTAGTAAAATTCATACCAAGTATAGAATCTATGTATGTATTTATATTTATTATCTTTTTTATGAAACTCAATTCTCTAAGAAAACATGCACCCAAAAAGGAAAACCACCAAATGCTTACATGAATCCTAGAAAATAACTTAGTTTGTAGAGTAAAAAAATACAACTTAAATGCATCCAAAAATAGAAGCTTACCACTGCCTACAATGGAAATGGATATTCAACAAGTAGAAACAATTCAAAAAATATGAAAATAGTACACATTGACAACATAAATACAAGGACTTGTGCAAAAATTCTAACTTCCACTAAAAATATATCATAAAATAGAATGAGTCTGAGTCTAAAAATTTTTCCACATGTACTAGAGTTGATACAAGTGGTGAGATTAATCTACATTTATAAGTATTAACATTCATAATTAGAAAATATAATAAAAATAGCTTGGTGGGATAGCTTTTAATAACCACATACATATAAATAACACAATCCAATGAATAGAATCATTATCATGTAGGTCTTTAATATATCTTTCTAATTGTCATGTAGATCCTCAATATCTGAAGATAATCATTAGCTTCTTTGCAATTACTTTTGAAGGATCTACTATAAGGTTAATACTATGCTTATGCTTGTTTTCCTATGATGCCATATCATGATCTTTCTAAGGTAATGTCGAGGTATAATTTCTATATTTTTCAATGTATCCAGCTAGAACTGTTGTAGAATATTTCTTATCAATTCCATTCATGGAAGTAATATGAATTTGCAATAATTTTTCTAGACTTACAATGTAATCTCTTGCAATTCATGGATCTATGACAATTCATGTTGGGTTGATGGGATAAATGACTTGATGTCTCATGAATCAGTTAATGAAAACATTCAACTGAGATCCACCCTTGCATGTTTTCTACACAACAACATATATCCTATGTCCCTTTTGGTTCTACTTAACTAACAACACCCAATTGTGTTGAGTATGATGTGAACAACACATGCAACTTCCTTAGCACTTTATGGCTTGGCCCGATTCAAGTGTCTCTTCACAATTTGAAACTATAATACTATAATACTATGCTAAATTAGGTTATGTAACAACCTAATATTTCTAAACATCATTAAGTTTCATAAACCTTTTATTTAGTAATTGAAACAATAACTTTCTAGCATAATATTGATTTTCATAACAACAACTTCAATAACTTAGATTTATCCACAAATACTGATTACATGGCAGAAAGAAATAAATACATAACTTAACAAAGTACCTGGTTCTGATGCTAATTGTTGTTGCCACTGTGCCTTGTTGTTGCCTCCCTGTTACCTGCTACCCAGATCAATCCTGCCACAAACAGGAAAATAATTGCCCAAAACTACTGTCCTCCCTGCCAACTAGGAAAACTACCTAGCTCCAAGATATCTACGGATATCCTGGCCCTCCGTGCACAAAACCTCCAGCAACTCAGTGCCTCCCCTGATCAAAATCCATGGTCTCAAAACTCTGTGCTCACAGTAAGTCCAAAAGTCCTCAGAAAAATCTCTCCTCTGTCGAATGATCCTCCCATCAACCTTCCCCTTTCCCTTATTCCTCCTTCGCCGACTCATGCAGTTACTCCTCCAACCACCCTCTGTGCTTGTCCCTTCTCCCTCCTTAAATGTTTTATCTTCTCGGGACTAACAGGCTCTCCTCCTCTGCCTACGCAACCATTTTATATCATTTCTCATTGATTTCTTAAGATTTATTTCTCAGGTCATTAAATGTGATTTGCAGTTAAAGTATTACTTAGTTAACCACAATTATTTTCTTTAATTAATTTTACTTTATAATCTTTAAACATTTACCCAATTAGGGTCATTACATACACCCACCCTTCAAGAAACTTCATCCCGAAGTTAAGGTATCTGATGGTACAAAGGGAAAAGAGCATGGTTCACACATTCACAACAAGTAACTGACATTATCAGTAAGTAAGTCAAGAAAGCTCATACATACTAGTGTATATGTACAAGAAATGCAGGTGTAGCTAGTACATGCAATTCTCGTGCTCATACTAATAATCAAATTGTCATCCTTTAATAATTTAGGTATGCATTCAATCCAGTTAGCAAGGCTAGTCTTTTATAAAAGACAACAATCAATTAATTGGGTGAGAAATCGTTTAATTACAATTGTCCGGTTCAACAATTTATTTTGAACAACTGTGGTTTAGTTACCTCATAATGAATATTCATATATACACATTTTTTTTTATTTTATTTTTTTTTTGGGGGGAAAGGACGACATCAAATTCCACCACAAGACAGATCTCCATATAGTCTCAATTATTACTACTCATCCTTCCTCCCTAACCTACTTCCAAATCCATTCCTATCCTTCCTCTGCTAGACTATCTTGGAGCGTCAACTATATTGACCTAACTCTAAATAGAACCCGTAAGTGGAGGTGTCGCTATCTCGACCAAGCTTCCCTAGCAGGCAACTGACAGTCATCATCACACGTATTGGGGAGCGTGAACTAGCACCGTCCTCCCATGACTTCAGGTTTCGTAGGATACACGGTGGGAAATGCCTCCACCCCTCCTAACAGAACCAGGGTCAACACCCTACAATGGAGGATACACGGTGGGAAATGCCTCCACCCCTCCTAACAGAACCAGGGTCAACACCCTACAATGGAGGATACATGATGGGAAATGCCTCCACCCCTCCTAACAGAACTTGGGTCAACACCCTATAATGGAACATACAAGGGCACCGTGTTGCTGGTAGATACTTCTTTCGGAACCTCTCCTCGAAAATTTCCCAAGATACTGTGTCTGGGGTAAGGTGTAGTTTCCTTTCCAAGTTGCCCCACCAGTTCAAGGCACTGTCTCTTAACTGGAAAATTGCAATCTTGGCCTTTGAATTGGACGCATAGTACCTTAAGGAAAAACACCTTGTCATCCCCTCCAACCATGCTTCTGCGCGTTCACTGGCGCGACCTCCGGCAAACTCCGGAAGTTTTATCTTTTGCAACTCTCGTGTGATGTATTCAGGTGGAAATTCCCCCCTTGAGTTCCTTGATGCTTCTGGATTACCCATTCCAGATGGTGGGGGTTCCACTTCAGTCCCTATTGGTTGGCGCCCCTTTAAAGTCTCGTTAATGGCTTCCAACGAGCGCAGTATGAGGGCTAGTTCGGGCGATGGCGGTGGTGGTGTTGGTGGTGTCGGTGGTGTTGATGGTGTGGGTGGCGTCGTTGGTGCCCATGACGATGCTCCCCTGCATCAACCCCTTTGAGTCCTAACCATATTGTATGACTTAACCTGCATCACCCCAAAGTTATCAGGGTGAGTTCCAGGATGTTTCAAATTGGTGCTACTTAAACTTAGAAACAGGGTTAGGCGTAAGTTTTCTTTACTTGTCTGTAAACAGACATTACTCCATTAGGGGAATTGGCTAGGTTTGGGTTAGGATGAAGCATCTAATCTTGGTTAACATTGAACTTTAAGGTAGATTAACCTTACACTAAATAAAATTATTAATTTTAAAATTATTATTACACTAATTTAACTCAAATTATCTTCACTTTAAATTTAAACTAATTTGACCTTATTTATATATAAATCATTTATACTAAATTATTTAATTATTTTAAATTATTTTTAACACTTTATATTATATATATATAAATAATTGAACGTATACCCAAGGGTTCGGGCACGCATGGGTTCCACGTGCTCGTCAGTCTTTCTCAAGCTCCCTCGTATCTAACCCCCAAATTCTACACCTGTCAGCCCTTCGACTCCCCACACGTCCTTCTTCTGTCTCACTTTCTCAACCACTGGGACTTTCCTCGCATCAGTATTTGTCCACCACAGATTTGCCTCTGCTTGGCTCAGAGGTTTCCAGAATCTCCCTTGCCATGGCTCACATCCTTGTCATTGTTCTTAGCACTTCGCTTGCATTGGTTATTATTGGGTATGCTCCCATTCGTTTTGCAGAAACAGAGTATATTGGCGTGGCCACTGGCAAGATCCAGGACTTGGAGCCCAGTCTCCTTGAAATGTTGGAAACCAATCCTCCTGTCTGTACACTTTTCGGATCTCGCCCTTAGCTATGGTAAGAGGTACGATCCAATCCGCCAGCTGTGCACAGTTTTAGTACCTTCATGAAGAATGCGGGGTTATTCGAATCAAGAAATTGCATAAATCTTCCTCACGTTGTGGTAATGAATGGTGATTTTTTTTTTTAAAAAGATTTGCTTGTAATTCCAGCTCGGTACGGATTTTGGTATTATTTTTCTTTGAATTTATTTCATTTTTATTTATAAATTTATTCATCTGTGCATATGCATGTTGATGCAGACGAGGTCCAACCTATCACCCCACAGGGTCTCTTCACTTGACCTCCTGCTCACAGGATCGATTCAAATCTCTCTGTTGAGCCGAAGCGGCTCTTTAGATTCCCAAGTGGAATCCCTATCAAAACACGACCCAATCCACAGGTCCTTTTTCCTCTCTGCCTGGTCTCTATTCCTAACCGTGGTTGCCCCAGACTCTCTATCGGGGTTTGGGGTTTTCCACTTCCCGTTGTCGAGAGTCACAGTACTCTCAAATCCCTGATCATCGACATGCCCTTCTCTATGCGTTAGCCCTCTTTGACTAGGCCCTTTGGTCCTTACGACCCTCTCCCATAAGACCGCAGCTCTATACCTCCTTGTCGGGATTTTAGGTTCTAATTTCCCGATGAGTCCTTTTCCCTTAGCTCCTCCTGGCTAGGCTCTGGTCCAAATGACCTGACTGTGTGTGACCGTAGTCAAACCTCCATCGGGGCTATGGGGTTTCCCATGTCAAAGTGCGCATGTATCCAAGACTCATGATTCCCCGAATCGTGACGCGCCTTTGATCATACTAGCCCTTCTATCTTAGCCCTGGCCGACGTGACCATCACCCCGTGACCACTTACCTTAACCCGTCGAGGCTACGGGGGTTCTGATGCCTCGATGCATACACCCACGGGATTCTCGATCGTCCAAATCTCGACGCCCCGTTACGCTGACAGCTGGCCTCCACTACGCCGCTATCCTCGACGCTCTGTTACGCTGACAGTTGGCCCCCACTGATTGGGGTTTTCACGGATTGCGAATTCACAATGCATAAACCGCTTGTCTCTGGAATCCTCGATTCTCCGATAAACAAAACTCCGACGTCGCCCGATCCTTTGCCACCTGTCCTTGCAGATGGACGGTCTTGATTCCTCCGGGATTTCTAGACTCTCGATGTCTCTGTTTTCTTGCCCTCGAGAACTCCGATTTCCCGATCTGTGAATTTCGTCTGATCCCTGACACCTATCCCATGTGAACGGACGACTCATATCTCGTCGGGGTTTTCACTTGGATTTCCCCGATCACCTGTCCACGGGAATGTCGATTTCCCGATGGCTAATATTCCAACCCGCTCCGGATCTCCGACACCCGTCCCTCAGATGGACGGTTCAGATTGACTCTCGGGATTTCGAGACTTTCAAGGTCCTGGTTCTCATGACCTCGAGAACTCTGATTTCCCGATGGATAATATCCTGACTCTCACGCGATCTTCGCTACGTGTCTCCTGCCAATTGGATGGTCCAGATCCCGTCGGGATTTCTCCCCTGTTGTTCACGAAAGTTTAACCTCCGTGCAACTCTTGCATATTCGACGGTTGTCGGCGATCTGATCCAAGATCTGACGGCTCCGATAAATCCTCTTCGTGCGCTCCTCCTCCAGAGGCTAATCTCCGTGCAACTCTTCCCGATCCAACGACTTACGGGATTTCTATGTGAGATCCGACGGCTGTCGGTCTCCTTCTTCTGTAGGCTCCTCCTGAGCTCCTGCTGGACGTAGACGCCTCAACGGTCCAGATATTCTTTCCCCGCCCTATCCGACGGCTCTAATCCTATCGGGAAATCGCATATCGCGATTCCTTGACGCAACGGTTCTACACCCCTGAAATTCCCGATAGGTAAAATCCCGATACCTCCCCAGAATGCTAACGTGTGTCCCTGTCGGGATCAATGGCTGGGATCCGTTCTCAGGATTTCGAGAACCACAAGGTCTCAATTCTCTGGCTTAACAAACCTCGATGACTCTGATATCCCGGTGGCTCCTCCTCTGCACACTAGGACTTAAACCTTGCGCAACTTCTCGAGATATAACGGCTGACGGGATTTCGCCTGAGATCTAACGGCTCAGATCTGTTCTCCCACGTAATAGACAGCTCTCCTCTAGGTTAATCGATTAGTTGCATAATACATTACGTAATGTTAAAATTGCTTTCTTGGCAAAGTTAAAATTTGCATGGGTCTATAGTTCCTGAGGTTCTTCATTATTTAAAATTCCACTGAGGCTAGTATAGGTAACTAGTTCACACTGTTCCCGCGCGATGCAAGTCTTATAAATTTCCTTTTTCTTGCTGCGCGTTAGCAGTTCCTCATTTAGGTAAGTTCGAGGTTAAGTAGGCCTTTTCAAGGTCTTGCAAATGTCCTTTTGAATTTTATTCAGTGTAGTTTGTGTAGTTATTAATTCTTACCAACTTCAAACCTTAAACAGAAGTTTCCCTCAACATTTTCATCGATTTCAGGTGTCTGTTCTACTCGAAACCTCATTGACAAGTATTGCTCAAACAAGATTAAGTTATCATCTCCATTTTTTTTGTGCTTAATAGCTTTATTCAGGTTGCTTTAAGGGTAGCCATTTTGTGGGAAGTGATCCCTCAAACTATCTGGGTTTGTTTCCACTTATTTTAAAGGGCGTTCCTTTAAATATTCAAACTAAGACTGTATTATCCATTCATGATCCAGTTAAAGGGTATTACCTAAAGCTGTTGCTTGTGATATATGAGATTATTTGCTTGGGTAATGTAGGGGTACTACCTGTATATTTTCAGATACTGTATCAGTCATATTGGGACAAACTGAACGTGTTTTGTTTGTAGTTTAAGCGTGGTTGGAGTTAACACTCGGGGTTTTTGGCCCTTAGGCCCATATTTCGAACTAAGACGCTCTAATACCATATGTAACAACCTAATATTTCTAAACATCATTAAGTTTCATAAACCTTTTATTTAGTAACTGAAACAATAACTTTCTAGCATAATATTGATTTTCATAACAGCAACTTCAGTAACTTAGATTTATCCACAAATACTGATTACATGGCAGAAAGAAATAAATACATAACTTAACAAAGTACCTGGTTCTGATGCTAATTGTTGTTGCCACTGTGCCTTGTTGTTGCCTCCCTATTACCTACTACCCAGATCAATCCTGCCACAAACAGGAAAATAACTGCCCAAAATTACTGTCCTCCCTGCCAACTAGGAAAACTACCTAGCTCCAAGATATCTACGGATATCCTGGCCCTCCATGCACAAAAACTCCAGCAACTCAGTGCCTCCCCTGATCAAAATCCACAGTCTCAAAACTCTGTGCTCACAGTAAGTCCAAAAGTCCTCAAAAAAATCTCTCCTCTGTCGAATGATCCTCTCGTCAACCTTCCCCTTTCCCTTATTCCTCCTTCGCCGACTCATGCAGTTACTCCTCCGACCACCCTCCGTGCTTGTCCCTTCTCCCTCCTTAAATGTTTTATCTTCTCAGGACTAACAGGCTCTCCTCCTCTGCATACGCAACCATTTTATATCATTTCTCATTGATTTCTTAAGATTTATTTCTCAGGTCATTAAATGTGATTTGCAGTTAAAGTATTACTTAGTTAACCACAATTATTGTCTTTAATTAATTTTACTTTATAATCTTTAAACATTTACCCAATTAGGGTCATTACAGGTTCTCATTGTACACTCTTGGATATAGATTGTACATCTCATATTTGGAATATAGCATTTGCAGAGATAGGATAATTCCATATAAATGTCAAAGGATTGGTGGGATATGTTCCTAATTTGGCATATGAAATATCTTGGACTTTATCAATCAGCCACTGCTCAAAAGAACTTGGGTAGATATATGTAAATTCCTATGATGGAAGATCTGGGTTGCAACAAACAAAGCAATTTTCAATAAGGAATACCTCAAATCATGACAACACTTGGGCTAGATTATTCCCTTAACCCAAATTAAAGAAATATGAAGAACTAACAACTAGTGTGTCAACAAGGAATTTGAATGGACAGTGCTAAGAAATATGATGTTGTCCCTCCAATGGTTGAAATAGAAACTACCTAGTAAAATAAAACTACCTTGAATGATTTAAGTCTTATAGAAAATGACATTGCAACCATAGATACCAATGAAACTGGAAATCCAGTGTCTCCCAACAAGTTTTTTGTTAAGTTTTATTTTGAGGAGGAATTAGCAGCCTTTCTTCACTCACTTGGGTGGGAAGAAAATGCAAGTGTAGAAGATGATAAGCATATAAAGTAGACCTTAACACTACTACACATATGTTATCTTACATCCTATCTTGCAGTTGCAACTAGATGGAGTTTTTTTGTATGTAGTAGTTCACAAAATGCAACCAATTGTACTTGGCATCTATGTTAACAAAAAAGTATAATAACCCATAGATATGTACACCGAGAGTGATCATTGATTAATCCTACCCTATTACACCATGGTGCATTTGCAATAACAGATGATATAAAGTAACTGTATTTTCTTCAGTTTATTCTACTGTAGATCAGAAAAGTGAAAGCGTTAAGTAGATGACCTAGAATTATATTCTAGGAACTATGCTTTGTTGCCTACTCTACTTAGGGTTTTTGTTTACATATATTTTTCCTTTATTTTAAAATTTCAACTATGGTGGAGTCCCATGTCCACTAAGTTTCACATCTCTACAAGTCCGTTGGGTTCTGTTGTAACTTGAGATGGTTCTTGGCTACTTAGAAACCATGTAAAGACATATTTGAAAATAATTTAGGCCACAAGTTGGCTCTTGGAAAGAGGGGGCTCTCTCATATGATTTAAAATTGTTGGATTCCCACTGTCACTGAGAAAAAACCGTCATCATTAAGCTCAGGTGCTAGATTTAAGTGAATTAAAGAAAGCATAAACAAGGTTAAGAAAAGGAATGGAAGAGGACTGGATTAATAAGATTGTATCTTCAAAGATCATAGGCCTAATCCATTGGGAATGGAGTCTCATCTAACAGAGCACTAAAGCTGATAATGAAAATGTGGAAGAAATGAGAAGGACAATCAATCTCAGAAATAATAGAAGGAAAAATCAATCTCTATCATTCCAAAATGAAGAAAGTAGTTTTGTTGGGAATAATAAAATGAATCCAACAAAAATCAGATGCATGAGTTGAGTATCAGATAGTAATTTCAACAAAAAACATATGAAATTATATAAATAAATTAACAGCAATGGGGGTCGTACCAAATTCCATGTTTACAATTACATTCAAATAGTGAGAAGAAAACAGATATGTAACATGAGAAATTTTAAAAACTGAAAATTAAAGAGAAAAAGGCTCTGGTGTGAATGAGCTATGAATCCATGAATAAATTCTCTATATTAGAGAAAATTTACAATAGCCTTACAAGATTCATTAAAAAGGACATAGTCCTTGTGCCAAAAATCCTAACCTACCCCTCTATTTCCTAAGTCTTTAGCTTCTTCTTTTATGATCCTTCACATGCTCAACTAATGCCTTTAGATCTGGAACTATTTTCTCAACTGCTACCTCAAAATTATCCATAAAATCTTCAACAAATTCCTTTCATATTGGATCAACTGTAGAGAAATGTGCCCCAAAAAAATGGATCTCATAGATATGCCAACAGCTGGAGATGGTTGTTATAGAGGTCCTAACACTTTAATTCATTTAGTTGTCCCACTTCTGCTAAAAAGTAGAATTATTTTCTTATTCCTTGCAACCTATTTGTTGCCACTTGTTTTCCACCAAGTGTTTTGAAGCAATATTAAATATACATTAATATCCCATTCTAGAAGACCAATTAAGGATTTAACTTCTCCATAAAACTCTGTAGAAAATTCTAGTTTATTTCGGTACCCTAATGATATATATAAAAATTCGCACCAAGCGATGAGTAACACTATCTTTAAAATTTGAATCTTGCCTGACATTTTATTTTCCTATATTATAATTAAGATTATGAGGAAACAAAATGTTACTTCTGCCATTGATAGACATTCTTCATGTATACCAGCAATAATAGTTCATGGAGCTCAATTATATTCGAAGGAAATAAATAACCTCTCTTCCATCGCCCTTGATTTCTCATTTTCTTTTTAGATTGTTGATGTCAACATATCCACTAGAATTTTTAAAGCAGTAAGTCTCATAACCTGTTGGTCCTACTCAAAAACTTTTTCCCAACAATCTATATGTCCTTCAGTTGCCACATTGCCAACTTTTTTAGCATAAACTGTTTATAATATACAAGTTTTGCAATTCTGATTTCTGCCAATTTAATTTCTTTATGGGTGATCGTTCTTTACAGATAAAAAGGATCACTAGTCACTCGTGGAGACTGGGATTTTCGAATTGGATAATCTTCTTGAATTTTATGACAACACCATGTTGAACATGATAGCCTAACTGAGAGGGGGGGTGAATCAGTTAGATAAAATTTCTTTCTTTTCTTTAAAACAGATTACTCAATGAACACAGATTATGCCTTTTACTATATGTCTTTGCTACAAATCATTCAGATCAATTAATATGCACTCACATAAATAGACAATGACACGAAGATTTTCATGAGGAAACCCAAAAGGGAAAAACCTCTTCTTCTTATGAATGAAAGGCAAGCTCCAACTTTTCTTTACATTCTTATTTTATCTGAGCTACAACCCAGATGAGGATGCTACCTTTGTTTTTTCAGCACCTACTAAATGGAAGCTACAACTCCCAGATGTACAAGCACCAACTTGTACATGAGACTTTTACAGTCTCCCCTTGCTCCTCCCTACCACCCTGGAATCCTTCTCTGTCACTAAGAACCTGCAAACCAACTCTTTATCTTCTCTGTCAAAGATTAAACATTCAAATCCTCTCTGTTTATATATTCATATCAAAATCCATTCTTGACCAAACCACTTAGATTTATCAATATGTGCATATGTCTTCTCTCCTTAATATTTTCTCTATATTCATCATTTCTTCTCACTGTCCCTGTATAATTTTATTTCATTTCATCTTAATTTATAAAAATGAATTTTAATTTTCTCCTCTAGTTTTTTTCAGAGCTTCGGCTCTACCATA
Organism: Picea engelmannii; assembly: GCA_009831015.1. Lineage (NCBI taxonomy): Eukaryota > Viridiplantae > Streptophyta > Pinopsida > Pinales > Pinaceae > Picea > Picea engelmannii. The sequence goes on along the minus strand of ML790101.1, from coordinate 104,248 downwards.
ATTCCCCTGTTATCACACACAGTTTCACTCATATTTACCCTATACATTCAGAGCGTACAATGGAACCCTCGGGCTTCAAAGATTCAGTTACAATAACTGAATAACCACCTTACAGTGATCATCATTGGCCAAGGCATCAAGAAGAACAGTATCCACACGATCAGTTTAAATATTTAATCAGCATCGTTCGATGAACATGCGTTTGTTTTGACTTTTTAGCATAGAATAACCCTTGAGCGCTTCGGAAAGACACTTGTGCTAAACCATATGCCCATTGGTTGTGACCATATGCTAATCGAAATGTGTTTCACATTTCGCATTTCGGCAATCCTGTGTCGAAGGGTCTCAACACTCCAAGTTGTGATTCCCGAAATGGAGCGTAGCTTCATGCTAGTTCTTCCCTCTCACATGACCATCGGCGATAACCACTACCTATGCCAAAAATGCATTTCGCATTTTGGCATTTCGGCGTTCCGCATTTCAGCATTTCACGTTTCGAAATTTCGGTGTTCCTATGATGAAGTGTTTCGAAACTCCAAGTCGTGATCCCCGATATCCATTTTTCTTCGATCGATGGCCCATGGCCTTTCGTTATTAGATGGTCCTGATCTCATCGGGACTTTGCATTTTGCGATTTTGCATATCGCGATATCGGAGGTTGGAGCACCTCCTTTCTTTGACTTTCCAGTCAGTGAAAAGTTGATTTGTGACCATGTGTCCTACCCAAAGATGGACAATCCTCCTGCTTTCGGGATTTTATAAGGCCACTTCACTTTTCACTTTAAAGAACGTCCAGGTTCTCCTGGATCTAACGACGATCGGGCCCCACGCTCGGATCTAACACCCGAGATCCGTTCTCTTCTACTGCGCGCTCCTTCCTTTATGAATTATCGACTCCTTCCTTTCTGAATTCCCGAGTTTCGAAGGTTCCTTTCTGCTAACCACCATGCAACTGATTCTCTCGGTCTTATGGATTTAAGTTTGACATTAATGACAAAACTAAGCAAACCAAGCCATGTGCAAACTGACAAACAAACTCCCCCTTTGGCATTGATGGAAAACATGGAAAACTTTAAATCTCTTCTCCCCCTTTTGACATCTATGAAAAAAGAAACAACCATACTCCCCCTGAGCAACTAAAACCAACTGTAAAGATGTGTCATTTCAACAGCAACTCCCCCTATCAAAACAGTCAATAAACCTGTGCAGTATGATTTTATTATGAAACCCTTGCAAACTTTGAGAGTGAAATGAAATTACAGAGAGTAAACCCCCAACTGATACCTGAGACTGTCAAATTTCATTTTAGGTAAAGTTTTAGTAAATACATCTGCAATCTGATCCTTGTGCCAACATATTCTAGTTTAATAACAATAGACATAACCTGCTCTCTTAGAAAATGAAATTTGATGGGAATCTGCTTTGTTTTTTAATGCATAACAGGATTTTTAGAAATACTAATTGCACTGGTATTATCACTGAAGATAGGTATAGGTTCATCATAATGAATATGGATATCTTCTAGCATTTGTTTCATCCATAGAACCTGAGTGCAACAAGCTGCAGCTGCTATGTATTCTGCTTCAGCAGTAGACAAAGACACTGCTGATTTTTTTTTACTTGACCAACTTACAAGACATCCTCCAAGAAAAAATGTTGCTCCACTAGTACTCTTCCTGTCATCAACACAACCTGCCCAGTCAGCATCAATTAAAGCATATAAATCAAGTTGATTACCTGTAGGATACCAAAAACCATATTCTGTTGTCCCCTTAGGATATCTGAAAATTATTTTGACTGCAAGTAGATGAGAAGTTTTTGGTGAAGCCTGAAACCTGCCAACTTGACAAAATGCATGCACAATATCAGGTCTTGTAGTTGTAGCATAAAAAAGACTACCAATCATAGATATGTACATTGTATGATCAACATCTTTAGTATCATCAAACTTACTTAATTTACAGCCAATAACCATGGGACTGCCAATTGGTTTAGAATCTTCTATCTAAAATTTCTTAAGCATTTCGTTGATATATTTGGTTTGAGGGATGGAAATACCTTTATCAGATTGAGTAATTTGCAAGCCTAAGAAAAACTTCATTTCTCCTAGCATGGACATCTCAAACTCTTTCTGCATACTTTCAGCAAAATGTTTATTGAGCCTATCATCATCACTACCAAAAATGATATCATCTACATATATCTCAACAATGATCAGCCTATCATTTTCTTCTTTGATTTAAAGATTACTATCAGTGTTACCTTTCCTGAATCCGTGTTGCCTCAAGTAATTGTCAAGTCTCGAATACCAAGCCCTTGGTTCTTTCTTCAGCCCATACAATGTCTTTTTTAACCTGTAAACATACTTTGTTGCTTCTTGTACCTGAAAACCATCTGGTTGTTCCATATATACTTCTTCCTCTAAATCACCATTCAAAAATGCAGACTTTACATCCATTTGGTAAACTTTAATGTGTTTAGAACTAGCATAAGCCAGAATCAGTCTAATGGATTCCATTCTTGCAACAGGAACAAAACTTTCTCCATAATCTATTCCTTCTACCTGTGCATACCCTTTACAAACCAAACTAGCCTTATTTCTAGTTATTTTACCTGCTTCATCCATCTTATTTCTGAAAACCCATTTAGCCCCTATGACATTCTTATTCAAAGGTCTAGGAACCAATTCCCATGTCTTATTCTTTTCTATTTGACTAAGTTCGTCATTCATTTCTTTCATCTAGTATTCATCTTTAATTGCTTCTTCAATGTTTTTGGGTTCAATCAAAGAAAGTAAAGATACTTGTTCATGAGTTGAGGTGGATTCTTGCCTTCTACTTCTTGTTCCAACACCTGCATTTCAGTCACCAATTATCTGTTCTTCAGGGTGATTTTTCTATATTCTCCTGCTTGGAGTCTTTGATGGAGTCATGCTTTTGGATGGAGTTGTGCCCTATATCAAAGTAGGAATTAATTGTTCACTATCAGCAGCCTTAGTTTCTTCTGTTTCACTGACTTCTTCATCCATCTTATGTTTGTCATATATTTCATGTATTTGTTGATCTTTTTGTTTAGATTTGGACTTCAAAAATGAGGACTCGTCAAATCTTACATCTATAGATTCAAAAATATTTCTTAATCTAGAATTATAGCATTTATAATCCTTTCTTGAACATGAATATCCAACCAATATGCCTTCATCAGTTCTAGAGTCTAATTTTCCCAAATCTTTATTAATTCTTTTAATGTAACACTTACTCCCAAAAATTCTAAAATGTTTTATGTTTCCTAGTCTTCCTTTCCATAATTGATAAGGTGTCTTATCAATATTATTTCTTAGCAAACTTCTATTCAAGATGTGTATAGCGGTGTGAACAGCTTGAGGCCAAAACATGTCATTCAATCTGGACTCATTTAACATTGTTCTTGCCATTTCCATAACAGTTCTGTTTTTTCTTTCAACACACCATTTTGCTGAGGTGTTTCCATAAAAGAGAAATGTCTTTTAATTCCATTTTCATCACAGTAATTGTTAAATTATTTTGAAACAAACTCTCCTCTATTGTCTGACCTTAAGCACTTAATCTTCATATCAATTTCATTTTCAGTCAATTCTTTGAAAACTTGAAAGCAGCTAAATGTTTCAGACTTCTTTTTCAATAAAAACAACCAAGTCATTCGAGTAAAATCATCCAAAAATAACAAAAAGCATCTTTCACCATTTAGACTTGTTGTCCTCATAGGTCCACATACATCAGCATGTATTATTTCCAAAGTTTTTTTTGTAGAATATTCCTTTGTTTTAAACTTGACTCTAGTTTGTTTACCATGTTGACATTGTTTACAAATAGAGTTGGAAATATTATTTATGACAGGTAAGTTCCTTATTGCCTCCTTTTTATTTAACTGAATCAAATTGTCAAAGTTAATATGCCCAAGTCTTTTATGCCATAACCATCTTTCATCTTCATGTCCAAGATAGCAATGTTCATCCTTCTCATCTAAAATGTATATGTTATTTGTTGTCCTTGTAGTTGTTCCAACTAACTGATTTGTTTTAACATCCCTGATTTGACATTGTTTAGATTCAAATATCATCAGATGCCCTTTATCACATGTTTGACTAACACTCAACAAGTTATGTTCCATATTTTCAACCAGTAAAACATTTTCAGCCATTGTGTCTTTGTTCAAACAAATGGTGTCTCTTCCAAATATTCGAGTTGATTGATCATTACCAAATGTAACTGAACCTTCTTTTCTTTCATCTAAAGGATCAAAGATTTGTTTTATGTATGTCATATGTTTTGAGAATCCACTGTCCACACACCACTTAACTTTACGATCAGATTATAAAGCAAGTTTGCACTCTTCAATTTCTAAATGATCATTCTTCCTTTTCCAATAACTAGTTTTCAAATTTGTGTATTGGTTTATAACAGATTTTTGAAAATTCATTGGACAGTTTCTTGAAATATGTCCAAAGTTATTACACCTATAGCATTCAACTTCTAATTTCAAAGCATCAAATCTGTTATGTGAGTTGTTCACATTGTTATGAATAGATTTATCATGTCTTCTTTCATATTCAAATCTAGATATGCCATGATTGTTATGTGCACTTATGTTTCTTGAAAAAACATTACAGAAATCTGCTTTGTGTCCATACTTATAACAAAAGAAATAGTAACCTTCAAACCTGTTTTGATGACTGCCATAATTTTTTCTATGCACTGTTGAAGCCTGATTATCTTCTTGCTTTTTTTATCCCTTTTGCTTGTATGTGTTTTTCTCATTTGTATGTTTTGTACATGCTTTTTCAAGACTTGAACTAGAGCTTGTATTAGTAACTTCAGACTTATACCCAATTTCAGTCTTATCATAAGTTGATCTTTGACTATAGATAATTTGATTCAACACTTGAGAACTATGATTCATGTTATTTTCTTGTACTTTCTTTCTTAATAAAACTACTTCAATTTTTAAACCTTCATTTTCCTTTTCCTTTTCTGTAAGTATATTATTTAGAGCTACTTCAGTTACTCTAGCCTCTTCTATTTTGAGTTTTAAGTCAACTAACATGATCTCAATGTTTTCAATTAAAATGTGTGACTTCTGTAATTCTTGATCTAAATTCTCAATTTCTCTTTTGAATTGTTTGCATTCTCTTCTTACTTTCTTTAGTTTAGACAAAGCACTTACAAGTTTAGCTTCCAGGTCAACTTCACCTTCTTCTTCTTCAATAAGTTCATCATTTTGATTTTCCATAGCCATAAAAAGTCTTATATCTGAACTTTCATCACTTTCATCTATATTTGAGGACTCACTATTATTTTTGATGAATAGACTTTTCTTTTTATAAGAATTTCTTTGAAATGGCTTCTTATACATTTTCTTATATTCTTTGGTTTTGATGTTACTTTCTTCTTCTCCATCAGAATGTTTATTAAAAGGACACTTAGAAGAAAAATGCCCTATTCTACCACAATTAAAGCACTTGAGAGGAAATTTACCTTTGTACTTGCCAGTACCTCTTTTTAAATTTTTGACAAAGTTAGCTTCTTCCATGTCTTCTTTTGAATCCTCATGATTACTGGTTTATGTTTCAACATTTTTCTTGTCCTTCTTTGCTGCCTTGAAAGATGCTTCCTTATTGGAAGGATTCTCATTAGATGTTCGCATCTCATATGCTATTGGTATTCCTTGCAACTCATCCATTAGTAAAGTAGCAATATCAGTTCTTTCTTCTAAAGAAGATATTTTGGGATCAAATCTTGCAGGTAAAGATCTAAGCACTTTTTGCACAATAATACCATTTCCAACTGTTTCTCCTAAACCTCTCATAGTATTGACTACTTCATCAATACRTAAAAAATAGGTAKCTAWATMTTYAGATTCTTCCATCTTTAAACTTTYAAATTGAATTCTATATGATTGTAATTTAGMAWTYTTAACCTTAGTATMTCCTTCATATACCTTCTTCAGTTTGTCCCATAACTCTTTTKCYGACTCACAATGCATTACCTTAACAAATTTTGAACCTGCCAATCCTCCAAGTATTGCATACATAGCTTTGGAATTACTCTCATAGAGTTTCTTCCCTGTAGCATCTGTTGGAACTTTTGTTGGAGCCTTATATTCATTCAACAAAACTTGTCAAACATCTACTCCTTGAGACTGTAAAAACAACTTCATCCTGATACTCCAAAAAGCATAATTATGTCCATCAAACAGAGGTAATCCATGTTTAGTAAAATCAGATTTCTTATCCATTATTGAAGATCAAACTTCCAGTGATTAAACTGAATCTTGAAGTAACATTCTCTGATACCAATTGTTGAATAGGATAGCCTAACTGAGAGGGGGGGGTGAATCAGTTAGACAAAATTTCTTTCTTTTCTTTAAAACAGATTACTCAATGAACACAGATTATGCCTTTTACTATATGTCTTTGCTACAAATCATTCATATCAATTAATATGCACTCACATAAATAGACAATGACACAGAGATTTTCATGAGGAAACCCAAAAGGGAAAAACCTCTTCTTCTTATGAATGAAAGGCAAGCTCCAACCTTTCTTTACATTCTTATTTTATCTGAGCTACGACCCAGATGAGGTTGCTACCTTTGTTTCTTCAGCACCTACTGAATGGAAGCTACAACTCCCAGATGTACAAGAACCAACTTGTACATGAGACTTTTACAGTCTCCCCTTGCTCCTCCCTACCACCCTGGAATCCTTCTCTATCACTAAGAACCTGCAAACCAACTCTTTATCTTCTCTGTCAAAGATTAAGCATTCAAATCCCTTATGTTTATATATTCATATCAAAATCCATTCTTGACCAAACCACTTAGATTTATCAATCTGTGCATATGTCTTCTCTCCTTAATCTTTGCTCTATCTTCATCATTTCTTCTCATTGTCCTTGTATAATTTTATTTCAGTTCATCTTAATTTACAAAAATGAATTTTAATTTTCCCCTCTGTGTTTTTTCAGAGCTTCGGCTCTACCATAATTCCCCTTCTATCACACACAATTTCACTCGTATTTACCCTATACATTCAGAGCGTACTCTGGAACCCTCAGGCTTCGAAGATTCAGTTACAATAACTAAATAACTACCTTACAGTGATCATCATTGGCCAAGGCATCAAGAAGAACAATATCCACATGATCAGTTTAAATATTTAATCAGCATCATTCGATGAACATACATTTGTTTTGACTTTTCAACATAGAATAGCCCTCAAGTGCTTCGGAAAGACACTTGTGCTAAACCATATTCCCATTGGTTGTGACCATAGGCTAATCGAAATGTGTTTCACATTTTTCATTTTGGCAATCCTGTGTCGAAGGGTCTCAACACTCCAAGTTGTGATTCCCAAAATGGAGTGTAGCTTCATGCTAGCTCTTCCCTCTCACATGACCATCGACGATAACCACTGCCTACGCCAAAAATTCATTTCGCATTTCGACATTTTGGCGTTTCCTATTTCGACATTTTGACATTTCGGCATTTCAGCGTTCCTGTGATGAAGTGTTTCGACACTCCAAGTCACGATCCCCGATATCCGCTTTTCTCTAATTGACGGCCCACGGCCTTTCGTGATCAAACAGTCCTGATCTCATCGGGACTTTGTGTTTCGTGATTTTGTGTATCGCGATATCGGAGGTTGGAGCACCTCCTTTCGTTGACTTTCCAACCAATGAAAAGTTGATCTATGACCACGTGTCCTGCCCGAAGATGGATGGTCCTCCTGCTTTGAAATTTTATAAGCCCGCTTCACTTTTCACTTTAAAGAACGTGTTGGTTCTCCTAGATCTGACGATGGTCGAGCCTCACGCTCGGATCTAACGCCCGAGATCTGTTCTCTTTTACTGCACGCTCATTCCTTTATGAATTCCCGACTCCTTCCTTTATGAATTCCTGAGTTTTGAAGGTTCCTTTCTGCTAACCACCGTGTAGTTGCTTCTCTCGGTCTTATGGATTTAAGTTTGACATTAATGACAAAACTAAGCAAACCAAGCTATGTGCAAACTGACCGAAACGCCCATGGAATTTTGTATATAGGTCATTAGTGTAACAAGCTCTCTGAAACTCGATGTGTCCTCCAAATCCTCAACATTTGTACGACCTTTACAAATCAAAATCAGTAGTAATTTGTGTACCCAATACATAGAATTCCATTATGAAAAACCTCTCAATGGGAGTTGATGTTGGGCATTCCATTTATTGGGCATTTTTCCAATCAAAACACAGATGCAACCCGATGAATTCCTCCTTGGAAAAATAGTTGAATCTCCCAAACTGCTCATCATTTTCAAAATATTCTCTATAGTTCCTCAATTCGAGCCATCTTGCAAAAAACCATTGTTTCATATTTATGAAAATCATCTTTGTTTGCTCGAAAACTATGCCCAAAATTGACTTCCTGGAGACCTAACCCTACCACGCATCAGCATTCTATACATTGCGGGGGGGTGTCCCTAATTTTTTTCAAACCATATAAAGGGGGGGCATAATTACCCAGGAACTGTCACGTCAATAGAGATGGAACCACAGTTAAGTCCCCCCCCCGTTTCTTTATTAACGATCAAGTATGTTGAGGGGCCATAATCAATGGAAGTCGTCAGATCTTTGTTTACATAAGCCGTTGGATCTAGAGCTCATCATTTGGTGGTTTAACACTTGACGCTAAGGACTTATATTCTTATTCTCAGATACATAGATTATGTTTAGAACCTATGGTTGAGTTTGACTTAATGGGTGACTAAGCATTGAGAATTTAATGTATAATGTAGAGGCATTGTATGATCCAAAAATGAAAGGTATTATAAACAAAATGACATTAAATTAATGCTCGTGAATGATTAAAGTGTTCAGCCATCATTAATCATGATGAAAATAAGATAATATAACAGCAAGAAGAAAGAGAAATAAACACAAAGAACTTGTTAATGGAGTTCACCAATGTGTGGCTACGTCTCCAGGCTCGCTTCCAAGAGGAGGACCGCTTTATTGATCTTTAATGCTCAAGTTCTCTTTACAATTGTTCTTTGTTGTGTTACAAACAGGATTTTGATTTGTTTTATAAGACCTCCTTGTGCAGATGCACAAATGCCTCAACTATCTCCTCTCAAAACATGACTCAGTGCCCCTCAAAACATGAGAAATGGGTCATTATCTCACGTTTCTCTTCACATTCCCTGCAATACAAAAGTACCATCACAAGCTCAAAGGGTCTGGTTTATATATTTTTTAGGCTTAGGTATGGAAACCCAACTTCCCACAAATATATGGCCTCTTTTTGGGATCAAATCCCCCTCCAAATGGCCAAGCAATCTCCAAAAAGGCCCAATCTGGGAAAAAACTATAACAAAATAACCACTCTGATATAAAAAACCAAACTAATCCCCTAAAGGTTGGGTGCATGCCCCTTTTTCTAGGTCTTATGAGCCATATGGCCAAGCGCCAACCCACAAGGATGCTACACGTTGGCCCCTCCTTCGTTATCTCCTAGTCGTATGACACATGCAATGGGACCGAGGGTCCAATCGAATGGATCAGCCCCCCACCGATCAGCCCTGGCCGCCGGTCATAACCCTGGTCTCATGGTGGAAGTCCCCAGTCCAGTGGCCCCACACCTTACCTTATCGCATGAGTGAATACACGTTCAGGGTGTTATGCAGTGGTTGTATGGGTTGTAACAAGACCGTGGGTTGGGGCCTAGCCCCAACCCTTTATTCCGTGACCAACACCAACACACTTTAAATAATAAAATGTGCCCTTACATGTTAAGTTACACCATGGGCGGGTCGTTAGCTCGACCCTGCCAAGACTCTTCCCATGCCCGGAGGTCGTGGGTTCAACTCCTACAAAGTCCATAAACGTTTTTGCAACAATAACCAATGAAGGGGTGCCACATGGTAGCCCATGACTGGGACACGTGGCACCATTACATTCTTCCACGATGTTGACACTTGTCAAGCGATGATTTTCCCATGTCTACCACACCTACCCATTCAACAAGCCAATCCTCTGCCACATCACTGTACGGTCAACTGCCACCTATAACCTCCAGACAATGCCATGTCAGCATGATGACATAATAATGACATCATGATGATGTCACCTATCGTACTGCTGACATCAGCGTTGACTTTGACTGTTGACTTTTTTTACCTATTTGGGAATTCGATCAGAACGTGATAACTTTCGCATATGGTGTTCGTTTGAGGAAGTAAATATATGGTCGGAATCAGCACGACGAGGCAGACGCAATGGAATTGGTTTCGTCTGATTCCAGGAACTTTTATTTTTGAGCATTTTCTGGACCTAAGGATCCTCATGGATCATTGTATGATGAGACTTTGCATATGACTTGGGAATAAGACTTGACTCTATAAGAAAATAGGTGATCATATATAATAATAAATGAAAATGTGCAAGGACATAGCCAAATACCTTTTGTTTTTTATAACAAAAGTCAATCTTTTGTATTTAAAGGCTTAATTCAAGAGATTAGTTTAAATATAAACAAATCATTATGACTTTGAAAAGGCATATCTTCGTGAGAAGACAAAAAAAATTGATAAATTTTTTTCATAAGAGTCATGGATAAGATTTCTAATAGGTGGGGCTTTAAACTAAAAATAACTTTGAGACAAATGACGAGGAAACCAAATTTGCGAGAATTTTACCAAATGTCCAAATTTTGGTGATGTTGATTTATGTTACAACGTAGGCTCTAATTGGGGATGGTGTCTCCCTATGAGGCCCTGAAGAACATGCATACCACATCCTTCACCCATTACTACCTATGTCCATATCTGTAACTTGTAAATGGATGAACCTGTAGCTTCTCTGACATTGTCTCCTCTAATCTGAAACTATGCTTATTCTCAATTGAAACAAACTTTATACAAATTGAACACAAATTGTAAATTGAAATCAAAACTTGACTGCAAATTGTGAGCTGAAGAAACTACTCTATTTCTGAACTGAAATAAATGCTTGAGTGATGAACTTGTTTATATACAAGATCTTCTAATATAACCAACTTCAATCCATTTTCTCAGGTAACATGCCACTTCCAATGCAATTGTCTGAGCATCCATTTTCTTGAATGGATATTTTTCATGCACTTTATCAAGAATAAGGAGAGGAAATTTTTAAAATGTAATATGTAAAGTTGCAACTCAACATGATGTTGGAACTGATACTCACAGTGAAAAAATGTTGCTTAATTTTTGTTGATGAAAACATCCAAATAGGTTGCTACAGGAATGTGAAAACTATGAAGGATTACCTCCTTGTGTTCTCAAGGACTAAGTTATTTCTGCATTATGTATTCTCTCTTGATAAAGTAAGATTCTTCCACTTGTATTGTGTTAATAAAACATGAAATATTGGAAGATTGGAATGAAAAGAATTCAAGCCAATCATCTATAGGATCTTGAAAAACATATGAAAGAATCTTTTGATCATTGCATACATATACATAACTTTCATGATCAACTTGAAATAATTTGAGCTCCAATGGATGACCAAAGACACTATCTTTAAATTGTTGATGCTCTTCATGCACTACAAGTTCTTGAGAAGAATTAGAAAGAGCAATATCATTAACACCATCATCAAAAACAATATCCTCATGGTATGTTATGTTAGTAGCATGATTTTTTAGAACAAAAACTTGCTCCTCAATAGATTGATCATAACCAGCTGTAAAATCCTCCTTTCGATCATGATTATTGAAAATTTCTGAAGATGTTGTTTGGGAAATTTGTTCTTCTTTGTTATTAATCAAGAATAGAACTTTTCATTTTCTAATGATAGATAAACCCATGAAGACCAAAATTTTCACAATCAATTTGAAACTTCTCCTGGACATTAACACTACAAGGAAAAGACCCTCTAGTGGAGGTTTTTGCGGATGACCCTATAAAAATATCCCAAAAATATGTTTATAGCGGATGATACTAGCGGAGGTGAGCAGTCGGAGGTTTAGCGGATGTTTTTACATCGGTGATTTTATAAGTACATAACGCACTGGTGCATTTTTGACAATAGGCACGTCAGTTCCCTCAAAACTAGTGCACTGTAGTAGGGTTATTTCAAATAAAGAACAATATTATCCGGTGTGCTACAGAAATAAGGATGCACCGAGAAATAATGACACATCGTAATAGCATTCTTTTAAAAATACATGGTGTGCAACGTAACACTAGAAGCACCAGTGCGCTATTAGTAGAGCGCATCGTCATATGGTTAAATAAAAAACATTTACACAACAATGTAGGATTGTGTCAAAAAAAAATATCGATGCCCTCCATTGTATCATGCGCATCAGTGTGCACCAATGTTCCAATATGGAGCACCTTGTTGGGGATAATTTCCAAATTTAGGCGGTGCGCTCCGTAAACCCAAGTGTACCGGGGCAAATATTATTATACTGCAATGTGTCATGCTTAAACAAAAAAATTTGCACTGTTGTAGTTTTTCAAAAAAATAAAAAGTGGTGCATTATGGATTTGTATATGCAACGATGTGCACACAAACACACACGCACCGTGCTAGGGCTATTTGTGTTTTAATATATAACCAGTGCACTCATTAAACATGTATGGCCTGGTGCAGTTGTGAAACGGGCGCAACGGAATAGGGTTTTATTAAAAAAAAATATTGATGGTAAAAATCATTTTTACCATTTTCAGTGTTGAACAAAAATACCAACTTAAGGAGAACTCTAGCCCTTAAAACCCATATTTTTGCATAAAAATCATGAAAATCAACCCCCAAATAAAAAAATGGTGCTATTGGGGGTTAAAAATTACAAACTGTTTCAAACATGGCCTTCGAAACTCGGACAGTAGCTTAGAAAAACCTTAAAATCAACACCTAAATCAAAAACTGATGCTACGTAAAACAAAATATTTTTTTCCTAAACATGAAAATCATAGTTATTTATGACCTAATTGAAATTGTGACATTGACAAAAAATCCCTACGTAAATAAACAACCCAAAATTGGACCCCAAATGGTCACTTGAAAATTTATTTACAATTTTTTTTTAATTTCAATTAAAAAATAATTAAATAGAAAGGAAAAAATCTCCCCAAATAAATTTTTTTTTTAAATGACCAAAAAACGCATTTAAAAAAATATATTATAATTAAAAATATATATATTAAAAAACAGGGTGAAAAAAAAATCATTGAAAAGAAACAAAAATAAAATAAAATTTGCCTCCAA
>ML790101.1:73777-86792 GCA_009831015.1 Picea engelmannii | reverse complement strand
AGAATAAAGATACTATTAAAAAAACGTCAAATCAAAATTTAAGGAAAAAATGTGGTGTGATAAAGAGTTAGAGGAAAAAAGAAAATTAAGGTATTATAAAGATGTAATCAACCCTAATCTAGAAGATCAAAATTATCTATATGGTTTTCCAAGTGTAAAGAAAAAAATAAGCATTGCTAAGATAATAACAAATTCTCATGAGCTCCATAGTGAAACTGGGCATTGGTCAATTCCTAAAATGCCATGGGATGAAAGAGTGTGTCACTAAGAAGGTTGAAGATGGAAAGCACTTTCTCTTAGATTGTCAAGCCTATACCCATATTAGATCTCATTTTCAAAATATTGATCACACTACCAACCTTCCTAACCTTTTAACTCAACAAAAGTATGGTAATCTTGGAAAGCTTCTCTTAATGCTTTTCGAGCATAGAAACAAAATTCTAAAGAATCACAAGTAATCACTTACCCTCTTAAGGTCTGATAGACCAATTAGGTCTTAGTGGACGTTAATCATCATTATCATCATCATTGTACAAAAGAATCCTTAAAAAAACCTTTAAAAAGTAAATTGAAAAAGGCAAAAAAATAACAAAATTCAACCAAAAACTAATGTCTAAAATAAAAAATATTAAAAAATCTTAAACTAAAACTTTAAAACTAAAATAAAAGACAAAAAATTCAAAAATATATATTTTAAAAATAATATTTAAATGAAAACAAAACAATTTTAATAAAATCAATAACGAAAGAATAAAAAGTAAATTTTCAAACCAATTTTAAAATAAACTTCTAAATATATTTTAAAAAATAGAAAACCAAAATTAAAAAAATAAAAATAAAAACAATTTTACAATACAAAACCTATCAATTTTAATTGAAACTATAGTAAAAAACTAAAAAAACGCAAACATAAACAAATTTAATAATATTTAAATCAAAAAATAAAAATAAATAAATAAATAAAACAATTTTGCAATTGAAATAACATAAAATTTTAATTAAAATTAAAACAAAAATAAAAATAAATTACAAACCTACATATTATTCGAGTGTCATGAGAGGCAATGTTCGGCATCACCCTAGCCCCCATGGGCTAAGCCCTAGTTCCACAGGGCCAAGTCTTACCCTATGGGGGTTGGGTCGATGTCCGACATCGCCCCCCACAACACCCATGGCATCCAACCAGCCCACACGGTTTGGTTGGGCGTTGTGGGTGTCATGGGAGGCGATGTCAGGCATCACCCCAGCCGCCAGGGGCTAAGCCATGGTCCCCACAGGACTAGGGCTTACCCCCTAGGGGATAGGGTGATGCCCGAAATCACCCCTATTGACTCCCATCACCGATGCATATTTTTTTTTAATTTGTTTGTTTTTTTATAAAATTTTACATATTTTTAACTTTCTTAATAAAAATAATAAAAAAAAATTGTAATTTTATGTTTTTTTATGTGTTTTTTTTTTTTTCAATTTTGTATTAAATTTTGTGGTTTAGGTGTTTTAATTTGGTTTTTTTAATATATATTTTTAATTGTTTTTTTGTGTTTTTTAAACCTTTCTAAAGTTTTTGGGTCATAAATTTGTTTTTTACCCTTTTTTTTTTGTTTTTTTCCTCGTTTTAGCTTAGTTTATATATTTGTTTTATTTTATGGGTTTTTTTTCCTCTTTAGTTTTTTAAGTTTTTCTTTAATATTTTTTATTATCTAATTTTATTTTATTTTAAATTATATATATTTTTAATTTCAATTTTTTTATATTTCTTAGTTTTTTTTAGTTTTTAATTTTAAAAAAAAAATGAATTATATTTTTTTGCTAAATATTAAAAAATAGTGTTATTTAACTACAATTTTTTTCTATGTATTGAAGTAAAGGTAAACAATGTGTTAAAAATGGTGTTTTCCACTATATTTTAAAAGTATGGAACAATAAATTAATTAAGGAGACACAATTATATGAAGAATTGTAACTTCAAAAAAGTAAATGGTAAAAAATATTTTTAATATTGAAAGAAGCATGGAAAAATGACTAAAAACACAATTGAATTAAAAAAAAAAAATTGAAAAATTTGAAAATAGATGAAAAATAAGCATTGAAAAAAAATGTGAAAACATTGTGGATCGGAAAATTTAAAATATCGAAAAACCACCTAAAAAGGGAGAGGGGGCGCTACCGGTAGCACCATTTTTAAAAACGGGGTAAAAAATTGGACCACCCGAAAAATGAGAACTTTGTAGAGTTCTCGTTAAGTTGGTAACTATGTTGTTGTAGAGATCAAAAGCATCAATGCAACCTTTGCCTATATGAACCGCCCTTCCATCAATGCTTTCCTTGGTTGTGTTCCTTTCATCTATTGTTGGGTGCGTGAATTTCGGATTTTTCCAAACAGTGGGAAAATTTAGGTTTTTTTAGTATGTCGCAACCATGCCTCCCCGACGACAAATTGTCCAAGTAGTCTCCTTGTTTCTTCATAACTTAAGTTTTCACCGGTTTAAAATTTAAAATTGAGTGAAATTTTAACTGTAAAAAAAAAATTGTGTGGTGTGTTCAAGGTTCTCGGCTTGCACCGTGTATGGTGCGACCTGTAAATTTACAGGGCACACTACGTACCTTGTTAGAATTCTCGGAGGTGTGTTGGTAAACATAAATGCACCGACACGTTCGTTTAACAACGCACTGAAGAAAATCATTTAACTAGTGGGGCGGTGCGTCAAAGTACATATAACGCATTGGGGTGTTAAAATACATAGCGCACCACCCTTATCAGATATATTTTACGCAGTGCATTGGAAAACATATGCACCAAGGCATTCATGTTTACCAAACGCACCGCTGAGAAATGTAACATTGTGTTGCGGTGCAACCAGAAATGTTTTCGGTGGCACTGTGTGCGGTGCGATAGTAATGACCAGAATGCACCATTATAAAGTTCCATACTCAAAAATTTGTTAAATTTTATGTGATGGTGTGACTATGTTAGTTACATGCACCAGTGCATGTAGGGAACGTAGATGCGCCGCTTTTTTTTGCTAATTTTAAATAATTTTTTACCTGCTTTAAAATTTTAATTTGTTTTTTGGTTTAAGCAGTGCGTATGATAAACGTAACGCACCATGGCCTATTGTTTGTAGTGTAGCGCGTCGGTGTGGTACCATTTTCCAACACACCGCATAACACAGTAGAACATTTTTGTTCGGTGCTTTAGTTTACACTAACACACTGATCACAATGATGACAATATATATGGGCGCACCGCTAATGGTGCGTGATTGTTTTTTTGGCGCACTATTAATGCAATTATCTTATTTTTTGAAGGAAGTTATTTTTCTGTATTTATAAATAAATTTACCATTCAATAGATTCTTTTAATGTTTTATGTATGAGATAGGTTGATGTATTTCATATGTTAATCATGCAGAGACGTGAGCAGAGATAGCAACAGCAGCAGAGGGTGGACATGTACAATGTTGTACGGGAATGGGAGGTGAGGGAGAGGGAGAGGGATTTGTACCCTTGGCCTATTACTCCAGCGACTCATGCTCTCTTGAGGGATGTAGGCCTCCTTAAGTACTATGAGGAGGCTACATCCTTTAAGGGGCACTCCAGGTTGTTGGTGCATCTGATTCATCGATGGGATGTCCATCGACAAGATTTTCGTATGGGTATGGATCAGTGGTCCATCCCACTAAGGTGGATATTTACTTTATCACTGGGCTATCTAGGAGAGGGGAGGATTTTACCTAGTTCTCAGATATCCCAGTAGTTTTTTTCACTGAGAGTCAGCTCTTGTACTCTTAGCGATATATTGGGGTTGAGGTACTATCCCCAACTGATTTTCAGGTGTCTAGTGGACAACTGAAAATCGCCTCTTTTGGTGCAGAGGAGGTTAGGTGCCTCTCACTCTTAGTGACTACCATAGCCCATTTTACCAGTGATGGGAAGTGCATTAGTTTCCCTCTTTTGTATTATGTTGATTCGTTGGTACAATGGCCACGGTGTATCAAGTGGTGTGCCATTTTTTTACGGCAGTTTTGTATAGCGCTCGACAAATGTTGGGCTATGATACGTGGGAGGTCGAATTTCCCATTTACCTCAAAGCTATTTTTATTCTTTTTTGAGAGGTTTCTAGAGACGAGGCTGAATTTTGTTTTGTCATCCTCCTAGGCTGAGGACTCATGTGTGGACGTGCATGTGGGGGAAATGATGCCCAAGAGGGGCCAAGTGAATTTTCCTGCCAGGATTGCACCTGACGCACTAGGGCTACTAGGCAGTGCGACGGATTACATGTTCATCATAGTCTCATGTCCTTACATGGGTTTGTATTGGCGAGGATGTCTAAACATCCTCTTCATAGAAGATGTTTGTAGCGGATGTTTTTTTTTTCAATTTTATAACACTAGAAACCTCTGCTAAAAGGTCTTTTCCTTGTAGTGTAACTTCTTGAAAATCAAAGTTATCATGTATGGGCTTTATGTTGTTTGAACTTTATATGAATGATAACAAAGGAATATGTCCTTCTTTATGTTGATTATCTTCCTTAAGCACAAAGATATCATTTTGTTCAATAATATCTTGACCTTTAGCTTCTAAGACAGGAAACAAAATTGTACCTCCTTGGAAACTTTCAGGTGCATTCAAATCAGAATTTTCCAAGGATGTTTCTTCATAGACCATTAGATATTCTTCATCCTTATTGTTATATTAAACTTGTTCTTCCATCTCTTGATCACATTAAAACTTTTGTTCACAACAGTCCTTCAAAAGGAGCTTAGTAGGGTAACTTATTTTACAATAAGAATGAAACACGACATGAAAATCTTTGAGTGAAAATATATTGTCAGCAGGTAAAGATTTATACCATAGACCAGCATCTCCATCCAAAGCGATCATGAACATTTTAATGACAACATCTTCATGATAAATTCCTAGTTGATTCATGCACTCATGAAAAACTATTAATTATTGTGTTGTAAAATCATCGTCCTCTTCTCTGAATATTGGAAGACATTCTCTCCAGTCTTTTGTGCTAAGCATAACATTAGGAAAACTAGGAACATCTGAAAAATCCAAAGGAGCATACCTTCCAGTGATCTTTGTAGCAAATATTGAATTTGACATTGAAACACATTGGTGTCACCAATGAAATCACAATGGATTCACCAGGTGAATAGCCATACAATCTATGTATGATCCTCGTTCACCTTCAAGAATCAGATTTGATTTTTATAAAACCTCGGGGAAAATATCGAACCTTCATCCCCGACAATGATGCTAAAAAGAATGTTGTAACTTGAGATGGTTCCTAGTTTCTTAGAAACCATGCCAAAACATATTTGAACCTACTTTAGGCCACAAGTTGGCTCCTGGACCAGAGGGGAATCTCTCATATGATTTAAAATTATTGGCTACCCACTATCACTAAGCAATAACTTTCATCATTAAGCTCATGTGCCATATTTAAGTGAATTAAAGAAAGGATAAGCAGGGTTAAGAAAAGGAATGGCAAAGGACTATATTAATAAGATTGTATCTTCAAATATCATAGGCCTAATCCATTGGGCATGGGATATCATCTAACAGATCACTAGATATGATAATGAAAAGGTGGAAGAAATGAGAAAGACAATAAATCTCAGAAGTAATAGAAGGAAAAAGCAATCTTTATCTTTCCAAAATGAAGAAAGTAGTTTTGTTGGGCATAACAAAATGAATCCAACAAAAATCATATGCATGAGTTGAGTATCGGACAATAATTTCAACGGAAAACATATGAAATTATCTAAATACGTTAACAGCAGTGGTGGTCGTACCAAATTTCATGTTTACAATTACATTCAAATAGTGAGAAGAAAACAAAGATGTAACATTAGAATATTTAAAAACTAAAAATGAAAGAGAAAAAGGCTCTGGTGTGAATGAGCTATGAATCCATGAATTATTTCTCTATATCAAATAAAAAATACAGTAGCCTTACAGACTTCATTGCAAAGGAAACAGTTCATGTGCCAAAACTCCCAACCTATCCCTCTATTTCCTAAGTCTTCAGTTGCTTATTTTATGGTCCTTCACATGCGCAACTGATGCCTTCAGATCTAGAATTGTTTGCTCAATTGTTTCCTCAACATTATCCATAAAATATTCAAAAAAATCCTTTCATATTGGATCAATTGTAGACAAGTGTGCCCCCCAAAAGTGTATCTCTTAGATATGCCAATAAATCAATATGGTTGTTATAGAGGTCCTGAGACTTTAATTCATTTAGTTGGCCTGCTTCTGCTAAAATGTAGAATTCTTTTTTTATTCCTTGCAACCTATTGTTACCACTTGGTTTCCACCAGGTTTTCTGAAGCAATATTAAATATATATTAATCTCCCATTCTAGAAAAGCAATTGAGGATTTAACTTCTCCATAAAACTCTGTGGAAATTTCTAGTTTATTTCATATATATATATATATATATATATATATGCACTAAGTGATTATTAACACTATCATTAAAATTTGAATCTTGCCTCACATTTTCTTTTCCTATATTATAATTAATATTATGAGGAAAAACAAATGTTACTTCTACCATTGATAGATGTTCTTCATTTATATTGGCAATAATAGTTCATGGAGCTCAATTGCATTCGAAGGAAATAAATAACCTCTCTTCAATCGCCCTTGATTTCTCATTTTCTTTTTAGGTTGTTGATGTCAACATATCCACTGGAATGTTTAGAGCAGTAAGTCTCATCACCTGCTGGTCCCACTCAAAAACTCTTTCTCAACAATCTATATGTCCTTTAGTTTCCACTTTGCCAACATTTTGAGCATAAACTGTTGATAATATACAAGCTTTGCAATTTTGGTTTCTGCCAATTTAATTTCTTTATGGTTGAGTGTTCTTTATGGATAAAAAAATATCACTAGTCAATGGAGGAGAGTGGGATTTTGGCATTGGTTAATCTTCTAGAATTTTATGACAACGCCCATGGTATTTTGTATACGGGTCACTAGTATAACAAGCTCTTTGAAGCTCTTTGTATCCTCCAACTCCTCAACATTTGTATGACCTTTACAAATGAAAATTAGCAGTAATATGTGTGCCCTAGCCACATAATTCCATTGTGCAAAACCATTCAATGGGAATTGATGTTGGGATTTCTATTTATTGGGCGTTTTTCCAATCCGGCTACACATGCAACCTAGTGAACTTCTCCTTGTAAAAATAGATGAATCTCCTAAATCACTCATCATTTTCAAAATATGCTTGCATATTCCTCAATTTGGGCCATCCTACAAAAAAAAATCATGTTTCAGATTTCTGAAATTTATCTTCGTTTGCCCAGAAACTATGCCCGGAATTGACTTCCTAGATACTTGCCACATGTCATCATTTTGTACATTATGGGGGTGTCTCTATGTTGTTTCAAACCATATAGAGGGGGGACACAATTTCCCAGGAACTACCATGTCAATAGAGTTGGAACCACATTTAAGTTTCACAGACCCCCTTTCTTTATTAACAATCGAGCATGTTGAGGGGTCGCAATCAATAAAATTCGTTTGATCTTTGTTTACATAAGTCGTTGGATCTAGAACTTATCATTTGGTGGTTTAATGCTTGACACTAATGAATTTTCCTCTTATTCTCGGAAACATGGATTATGTTTGGAACCTATGGTTGAGTTTGACTTAATGGGCGACCAAGTGTCGATAATTTAATGTATAGTGTATAGGCATTGTATGACGATACTTTGCATATGACTTGGGCATAAGACTTGACTCAATAAGAAAATAGGTGATCATTTATAACAATAAATTAAAATGTGCAAGGATGAAGCCAAACACCTTTTGTTTTTTATAACAAAAGTCAATCTCTTGTATTTAAAGGCTTAAGTCAAGAGATTAGCTTAAATATAAACAAATCATTATGACTTTGAAATGGCATATCTTCGCGAGAAGACAAAAAAATTGGCAAAATTTTGTCATAAGAGTCATGGGTAATATTTCTAGTAGGTGGGAATTTAGACTAAAAATAACTTTGAGATAAATGACGAGGAAACCAAATTTGCGATAATTTTATCAAATGTCAAAATTTTGGCGATGTCGATTTATGTTACAATAGGTTCTTTCATCACTCTTTTTAATCAAGGGAAAAAATCGTGATATTATATTTCTAGTGTACAAATTGATATTACATTCAGATCCAACAATTGACCCAAATAGATTAGATTATGCAGTTGTTTGTCATTCTATTGACCAAGAAGCAACAACAAAGCCTATGCTTTACCCATCATAAGCAAGGACATGCTTCTCTATGTATCTCTATTTTTTCACTTTATTCATCGTTTGTTGATGACAAGGCAATTGTTGTATGTTTCTTGGTAATCCAATACACTGAACATGAGCCAAGTTTAAATACATAACTTGTTGTAGACTTCATGTCTACAAGAGATCCAACCCAATCTACATCTATGTAAATTGTTAACACAAAACTGTCACTTCCACAAAGTTACAATACATAATCAATAGTTCTGTTTATATATATATATATATATATATATATATATATATATATCCTCCTAGATGCCTTCTAATGTGACTCCTTTGGAAAACTAAAAAACCTAGAAACCATATTTGCAACAAAAGTAATATCAAGTCTTGTACAGGTTATGTATATGAGACTTCCTACCAGTTAATTGTATAAAGTTTTATAAATGCCACGATCATGTTGACCTTTTGTAAATATGATACATGTCTCCATGGGGGGGGTACTGATTGGTTTGCAATCATATCAATTTTACTTTTGAAAAATTTTACTAGCACACTTCTTCTAGGATAGAAAACACATATCTTCCTCCTGCCAAAACTCAAGTCCCAAACAATAATGTAACAGTCCTAGATATGTCATTTGAAATGCTTGACTAAATTCACCCATCATTGCAATAATATTATCTGATGAAGAACCTGTAATCGTGAGGTCATCTACATATACCATCATCACCACAATACAAGCACCAACAAATATCACATATAAATTGGAATCATTTCCAAAAAGCAATTTTGATAAAAATAAGCATAAAGCTTGATGTGCCTATATCTTGGGGCTTGCTTCAACCCATAAAGATATTTGACCAATCTGCATACCTTAATTTCTTTCTCTGTAACAACAAATCCTTCTATTTTATCTATATAGACCATATTCCTTGCATAAATCACCAAACGAGAACCAGAGAGGTGTTGATAACAAAATATATTTTACGGTATTTGAGTCAACCTCATGAGGATAAATCCCTCTATGTTTTTAAACAGGTGGTACTCCTCTATTTCAAATAACACACAAGAACAAATAAAATTCCTGAGAAAGGATCGGGAGTATTCTTGAACTAAATATTCACATGCAAAGAATACTTAAGAAATGACCAAGTATCTTGTATAAAGTAAATATTTACAATATGTTACAAGATTATAAACCAAAAGAGTATGCAATAAAATAAGTTGTCATTTCCATCATAGCATTCATCAAAGTGGAACACGATATTCGACAAAAGGGAAAAGAAAGTGTGGACCACATATGGAAGAGAAATTTAAATGATGATTTCATTAAACACAAAAAATATTTTGATAGACACACATCTGAAATCGCATGCTTAAATTCAAAGTATTGAGATATCCATGATGTTATGTCCCAAATTAGTTCTCTGGGAACCTCAAAAAATAATAGATGTATTTAAATAAATAAAGAGTATTGTCTTGGATTCAAATAAAAGATTGTGTTTTTCCTTCAAAGAGGAGTGGGATGGGGCTCCTATGGACCATTAAATGAAAGAAAGACATGGAAGACAAAATAGAAGCAGTCAAGGGTCAACCTTGGGTTTCACAGGCTACTGAGAACAAAAAAGGTGAAATGACAAATGACTGCAGAAGAAAAGATGGCAAGGGAAAGAATAGGGTTACTACTTGACTTACTATGATGGAAATCTTCTAACATTTTACTTGTTTTCTAGAATGTCCTTTATAGGTGGTGGTTGTTGTGCTAGAGGTGGAATAATTGTTGTAACCGCTTCATGTTGATTTGTCTCAGTGATCTTAACCATTCTTCAATGTACTCTCTCATCGGTTCCCACGGCTTCCTTGTAAAAACCTTCATCATTTTCTAGATCCTTTTGGAGATATTCTTTGAAATGCATAATCCTCATAGAAAATTTGGTATAGCTTTGTGCTAGCTCCCATATTTATTGGATTAAGTCTATTCTTTTTTGAATTCCATCTCCAACATACTTTCTCACTGCCAACAACAAACTGGATGAACCTTTCAACCTATTGCTTCTTTTTGGGGCATCCTTTAGGGTAAGTGTTGGTTGAATTGTGGTTAATGACTCAACAAACAATGGTTTCAGAATCAGAGTTGTCTCTGATTCCTTTATTTTTTCTTTTACAATTACATTTTCTTTTTCAATATTATAGACGGATTCATTTGATGCTTCTTCAGTTGCCTCATGAAACTGTACAATTTTTTAAGGTGCAACCCCATGGAAATCAATTTCCATTTTTCATACACTTTCTTGTTTTTCATGTTGAATTTCTCTATTAATATTTTTTTGGAATTTCTATTGTAGGCCACATGGTTTAGTGTTACAGACTCCTCTTAAGATATTTCTAGTTCTTAAGTGACCAGAGCTTCAACAATTTCCTGGGATTCTAGCATTCGTTGTTCTAACTAGCTCAGTGCTTCGATAACTTCATATACATCCATTGCTTGAGGACTCTCTTCAATATCAGGTATTCCCAATCATGGTTGTTGGGTCTCTCTCTTTCTCTTAGAATAGATATGCACAACATGGGATTTTTCAAGATTTTTCTTCGTAGGGTCTTTGTCACCGCCATCATCTGAGTTTCTGGTAGGTGTTTTCCTTGTCTTCAAACCACTACTCCTTGGGTTTTTTTTTCCAGGGTACTTCTTTGTGAAACACTGGGAGAATTGGGTTTTTTTTTATTACATCTTTGCCCTGTTGTTCATAACACTCATTAGTCTTGGATAATTATTCTATATCATTCAGAGCTTCATCAACTGATGTCTCACATAGGTTTCAATTATCCCCTCCTCCTTCCTTAAACTGTTCGTATTTAGTGAAATAAGAAGAATACCCTACCAGGGTCATGTGTGCAGTAAATAGATCATTAGGGTCGAAAACCTCGACACATTTAACTTCTTTCGTGCCAAGTTGGTCAAATTGTCCTGCAAATTCATCCAAATGAGAGATATGTTTTACAATAATTTCTCCAAATCTCCAGAGAAATGGGATAAACTACTTTTTTTCTTTTTTCATCAAATAAGTGTGCCCAATACTTGTATTGTTTGCATACTTCTATAACAAAGTGTATGTTGAATACATAGAAAGGGAGTAAAAATGGTTTCTCTTGGAAACCAAATAATCTTATAACACTAAAATCCTTTGTGGTCTCCAAAATTCCTTTCTCTCAGAGAAAGGAGGCATCCTCAAGTGACGGTCTTGATGTGTTAGGGCCAAAGATTAATTTTTTTAATTCAAAGATAAAATTGTTGTGGACTGGGTAGAAATAATATTGAGTCTTGTGTCTCCATAAGGATGGATACCGGGAGGAGACTGGATCCATCTTGAAGTAGACACTTATTACCCTCGACAAGTATTTGAAAACATGGCAGTTGTTTGTGGCAAAAATCAAATAAGGTGTCATGTAGAATTTTTGGGTCCTTTTCAAACCACCCAGTTGAAATAAAATTTCATTGGAAATAAGGCGGCCCCAGTCAATCAAGGTTTCTTCATGCATAGTAAAATGGAGAATATAGACAATATTTTTCGGCATAGAGGTCATGGGCTCCAAGCCAATTATACAGGAAAAAACCAGGAAAATTATTTTTAAGTATACGTTAAGGAACTTACCTCAATATTAGCGGCATTGGTATTAGCTCTTGGGTTGGCAAAATATTTTTTGAGGAGCTCTTCTCCTCCTCTGTGTTCCTTGAGTAATTCACTAACTTCTTCACCCTTGAACTACATGGTGGGTTTTGGGAGTCGCAACATTCTTTTGAAAACTAAAGGAGCCAAGGAGATAGGTCGCCTCCCATGAACTTGAATTATTCTTCTCTCTGTATTAAAATTATATGCACACCAAAGAACTAGCTCTTTGAAATATGTCACCTTAGGCACACAACTAGCCAGAGCTATACCTAAATTCCAAACCTGGTTCGTTTTCTTATCGGTAGGAAGGAGGGCCTTGTACCACGTGTAACCCTCTGACCACTGGAACTTGTGGTCTTCACGTCTGAGAGTATTTAGTGTATCTCCACAATACAACTATTTTCTCCTATTTGGCAATATTTAAACTTATTCATATTCTTACAGATAGGTGGCATTATTGTCTATATAACGTTTTACAAAATGGCATATTAAAAAAAACGTTACCAACTTAATGAGAACTGTGACTCAAAACAAGAACACTAGCCCTTAAAACCCATAATTTTGCATAAAAAACATGAAAATCAACCCCCAAATCAAAAAGTGGTGCCACTGGTAGCACCATTTTTTGTAACCAGGTCAAAATTATAACTTTTTTCAAGCATGGGCTTAAAGGATCAAATGGTTGCTCAGAAAAACTTTAAAATCAACCCCCAAATCAAAAAGTGGTGCAACCGGTAACACCATTTTTTCTAACCGAGTCAAAATTACAACTTTTTTCAAGCATGGCCTTAAAACATAAAACAATTGCTTAGAAAAACCTTAAAATCAACACCTAAATAAAAACGTGATGCTACCTAAAGAATTTGTTTTTCCTAAACGTTAAAATTGCAGCTAATTACGACCTAATTGAAACTATGGCTTTGACAACAAATCCCTACGCAAATAAAAAAACCCAAAATTGGATACTAAATGGTCACTTGAAAATTTATTTACTAACTTTTTTTTTAATTTACATTAAAAAATAAATAAAGAGAAAGGAAAAAATCTTTACAATTTTTTTTTTAATGAAGACAAAACACATTTAAAAAAA
>ML790101.1:55506-73442 GCA_009831015.1 Picea engelmannii | reverse complement strand
GTAAATGGCCCAAAAAACAAATTTATGGCAAAAAAAACTTTTAAAAGGTGAAAAAAATAAAAAATAAAAATAAAACATATATAAAAAAAACTCAAATTAAAAAACCTAAAATAAAAACTTTAATACAAAATTAAAAAAAAAAAAATTAAAAATAACTTACAAATAACAAAATTTAAATTAAATTTTTTTTTTTACCTTTTTTTTTTAATTTTTTTCTCATTTTCTCTTACTTTTATATATATTTTTAATTTTATGGTTTTTTTTCCTCTTTAGTTTTTTACGTTTTTCTTTAATAGTATTTTTTAATATAAATTTGTTTTTAAAATGTTTATTTTTTTTTAAATTTCAATTCCTTTTTTTTCTTAGTTTTTTTTAGTTTTTAATTTATCCAAAAAGAAATGATTTATATTTTTTTGCTAAATATTTAAAAATAGTGTTATTTAACTACAATCATTTTCTATGCATTGAAGTAAAGGTAAAAAATATGTTAAAAATGAGATTTTCCACTATATTTAAAAAGTATGGAACCATAAATTAATTAAGGACTCATAATTATATGAAAAATCTTAATTAAAAAAACAAAAACAAATGGTGTACAACATTTTTAACATTGGATGAAGCATGGAAACATGATTAAAAACACCATTGAACCAAAAAGAAAAAAGAAAAATTTGAAGATAGATGAAAAAACACCGTTGAGAAAAAAAAAATGAACAATTTGAAAATAGATGAAAAAAGGGCACTTAAAAAAAAAAAGTGGAAACATTATGTATCAGAAAAACCACCTAAAAAGGGAGGGGGAGGGGGGTGCTATCAGTAGCACCATTTTTAAAAACGGGGTAAAAAACTTACCCCCCAAAAAACGAGAACTTTGTAGAGTTCTTGTTAAGTTGGTAACTATGTTTTAATCCTTTATTTAATTTACCATGTATTGCCTCGATTATTTACCACCGTGGCTCTTTTTTCAAAGTTGCAAGTTTTCATGGTAAGATTTAGAATTTATTACAAAGCTTTATGAAATCCTTGTCGCTTTAATACCAGTATCATGTTCGCACAAGTGGCGGATGACATGGTGAGGGGAAATAAATGTGATCGGGAAAAGGTGATGTGAAGTCATGGAGGATGAAAAATGGTTAAGTATGAAAGTGAAAAAAGGAGAATGAAGAGTGCAATATGGCTAATGTGGGATTACAAGATGCGGGACAAAAGACATGGGGATTGAAAAAGGTGAAAGGTGATGACTCCCACATCCACAATGAGAAAATAGACTAAGTATGAGAAGAGGATGTTATGCGGGTCGCAAAAGCGAAAGGGTCATTTTGTAGAATGTGGGACTATAGGTTGTGGGACACAAGCATTATGGAAAAAGGTAAGTGGAAGAGACGGGTGTCTTGCATCCACATTTAAAGAAACGACTAAGTATGGAAAATGTGAAGGGTGCAGTTTGGAGGATGCAAAGATAGATATGTCATTTTGAGTGTTGCGTGACTGCGGGACATGGGAATTTGCAGGACAAGGATGTGTTGGTCTCCCACAACAAGTTTATTTCTCTGAATCTCCTTACAAGTTGTTCCTTTGATTTGTCCTTATCCTTCTTTAATTTCCTTTCCTTTATTTCTTGTATGCTCTTAACATCTTTAAGAAGTATTGGATTAAGATCCTACAACATTAATATTGTATCTTTTCTTACACATTGTTTGTTGAATTGTTCTTTAGTACATTCAATTCCTCTTTGATTTTCTGGATACTTTTCTCATGTTCTGCATGAAGGGAATCAAATCGGTTTCCTTATCCCTTTTTTCTTCATTCACTTATTTGGAATCAATATCCTTTTGCTCATTTTCTTCTTGAATGGAGAGACTTTGGTTATTTTAATTTCCCTTCAACTACATTAATTTTGTTTATGTAATTCTCCATTATTTCAAAACAAATGTAATACACATAAATATACCCATAATAATAATAAATGATAATAGCCATCATAATAGAAACAATGATAATAACCTAGATAGTATCTAGTATCATGTATAGTACTAAATCTAGATGCTACTAGAAAGCACATGATCCCAATGGAGATAGCCTCAGTAATGACCACAAGGGACACTGGCTTTCTTGCAAATACTATCTAGGTTGATATCTCCTTCTAGTCCTAGAGTAAGACCTAAAACTACTTCTAATTGGATAAGAGTTCATCTTCCTTGGACATAAGGAAACATGTTAATGGCCCAAGAGCCAAGGGTATCTGGCAGTAGTGAAACTCTGCCCCCTGACAAACCACCAGTGGGTTATTTCAAGTGGTGTGGTTTTCCTTGAATAACGATGATTAATTTACTTGGAGTGCAACTTATGTATATATGCATGGCAGCCTACCCTCTATAGGTTGAGCCCCATTATTAACTATTTTTATTTATTCTTTAATTATTTATTTATGTTCTTTAATAACTGAATTCTCCTTTATCAAGGCTTCCTTCTTGCGTAATCAACTGTCTTATTCCTTTTATTAAGTTCCTTATGCAGGGCCATGATACTTATAGCAAGAGTAATTCTTATGTATCTATGAATACCTTGTCCAATTGCATGTGTGTGTTTATAGAACTAACACATTTTACAATATTTGTGTTGTAGTTGTGTAAGCAACTTTCTTGAAAAATTGGTGGTGTTATTATTTCTCTCATAACCATCTCCTTTAGAATTAAAAAAAGATCTTGCTAGTTGTGATTCTCTCACCAGAGGGTAGAGAATATGAGGTACTTACTTTTTCCTACTGCAAATCCAAATGTCTATATCTCAGAAGTTCTAATAAAAAAAATGTGTAAAATGCATAAATGCTTCGGTAGGTGATTTTAGATGCAATTCATCATGGATAGATCCTAGAAAGATTGGAAATAGAAATTTTTTAGGAATATTTTCGTTTACACGAGATGGAGATTGTGATGTTGAACAACGCCCCAAAAAGGATGCAGACAATGCAAGAGAACCCAGATTTCATAGTGGAGTGCTTTGTACAAATTGCATTGATTGTTTGGATTGTACACTTGTTGCATAATTTGCATATGGTATGGGAGCTTTAGGCCATCAATTGTATGCTATGGGATTTTCAAATGGACCCAAAGTGGATCTTGATAGTAGCGTTGTTTCTACACTTATGGAAATGTACCAAAGTGTGGGTGATTCTCTTGCAATTTAGTATGGTGGTTATGTAGCTCATGATATTGTATGCTTGATTATGTTGAAATATACTTTAGGATTATTACTTTACGTTTGAATATGCTCTAAGCTACTATTGTAGGTGTACAATGTGCATGGCTACTTACAAGGATGTCAACTTCTTGGCAAGGCTTTTGAATTTGTGGCATTATTTAATTAATATTAACTCTTGGCATCTTGATCATAAGTAAGATTTTTGGGTTCATTAATTTCTCCACATAATTTTCAGGTCTTCATAGAGAGGCAAGGAAAGTAGAAATCTACAACACAATCTCGTGAGTTTTTAAAATCAATCAAACGATATTACAACAATGCTTACACTGATGGGGAAAAGTAGGATGTCATATGTAAGTTATTTTTTTTCTCTATCACGACTCACTTGTAATGTTACAATTTTTTTTATCTCCAAACTAGAACACCAACATTGCATTGTCTGCAGAACATTTTCTCATGTGCATGCTTCTCACGCACATGTTGCAATTTAAACCAAGGACATGGATAACAGTCCCATTAGTTTCTTCCTTAACATTGGAAGCAACTTTAGTATAAACATTGGTGGCACATTGATATCCAATATTCACCTTCCTAATTTTCACCATATTTATTTATGCAACAATGAAGTGAGCATGGACTTCTTGAGAGTTGTAACTCATATTCTAAACCTCTTTTGGATGTGGGTATTTGAAAATAGATTCCTTGGATACTTTCAGCCACAAGAAGGGAAGCATGCTTTGTGGGAGCTTGATACATATTACTATCTTCAAGTTGGGGGGAATGTAGATGAGGCATGCACTGGTAATCAATTGTAAGTGTTTATTTTCAGCATTCAAGAGCTTATGGTGAATGCATAGAGAGGTCTGATGGCTATATATAATGCATGGAGTTTCACAAATTGTTAAACAAATATATTTGTACTCTATATGAAAAAGTTGAAGATTGAATGAGTTCTAGCACTTTACATTTTTGTTGATCAAATTTTATTTCAAATTAGCTTCTAATTCTACTAGAATGGAGGGTTTTTGAGAACCACTTCTTCATGCACTTCTTCTTGAAATGGATGTATCTATTTGTTTCAATTTTGCATGTCTAAACTTTTTATTTGAAAAAGATCCCTTGCAGGTTGTCTCAAGTTCAATATTGTTTCTTTTTCCAAGCATTGGCATTTTTGAAGGTCACATAGAAGGCATACACGTTCAACAAGTTTTGTTTTGTGTATGGGTGATTTCTGCAAGACTTCATATTATTTCTCTATAATTATGGCAACCTAGATTAGTACACTATCTCACACTGGTAATTGTTTTTTCTCAAACATTGGTATTTTCGAAAATTGCACGGTAACACTTGAACATAATTTTCTTTGTGCAAGGACACATTCTCACGTTTTCATATTTGTTCTAGTTATTTATGGTAACCAAGAATAAAAATGTGTACATACCTCCACATCAACCCGATGTTGTGAAATAACTCATCCATTGTTCCATAAAAATACATGAAAAAATACATGAAGGTGTAGAGTCTAGACAATAATAAAAGTTCATAGGAAGCTCAAAGAAGACAGTAACGATGTAATTGTCTCTGAAGGCTTACTAATTGTTGGCCCTCCTGGTTTTCTTCCTAGAAGACATTTAGAGAATCATTTAGATCCTACCAAAGACCTTACATGTACAAAAACACATTGTAAAAAAAAACAAAACAATAGATGGGAAATCAAATAGTCCAAAAATGCAAGTAAACTACCTACTTGAATGTACATAGATGGTTAAAAGAAGTTGAAAAGGACAAGTAAAAATCAAAATATGTTTCTACATCAAGACAAGACAATGTAAAGCATCTTCATTAATCTTTAGTTCAAAGTTTTAAACATGCACAACAA
The DNA here is from genome assembly GCA_009831015.1 of Picea engelmannii. NCBI lineage: Eukaryota > Viridiplantae > Streptophyta > Pinopsida > Pinales > Pinaceae > Picea > Picea engelmannii. The sequence continues at coordinate 68,362 of ML790101.1, read as the reverse complement.
ATATAAAAGATGACCAATCTTCAACCAACCACTATTCATGAAGGATTTATTGCATAAAAGTTTGGCAAGGTTGCAAAAGGAAACCTGGGTTAAGTAAGAAGAGATAACTCATAGGTGCCTAAGAAGGAAATATTATCTTGGCCTAATCAGTTGGAATAGGAACACCATTGAACAATGAGGCAGAATTTCCCATCCTTATTCAAAACTTCCATCTCTGTAAAATATTAAACTTTGAAATTTTTTGGGTGATGAAGGGCTTCCTTCTATTTATCTAATCCATGGTTGGAAGACAAGATCTTTATCCAAAGCTTCGTGACCAAGACACAAAAGAAAGACACCTACATACTTCTTTCCTAGTATTCACTTTTCCCAAACTAGAGGATCTTTGATATGTTGGTTGATTTGGATGCCAATAGAGGAGTCAATTTGACACTTAGAAAGATGGTTATCTCATCTTATTTATGGACCCTGGTTTTTTTAAGCCCCACTCTGTTAGTATGAAAATAAGCAGTAGAACTATAAAAGTACTTAACATTATGCATGAGAATGGAAATGAGATTTATTTATTGATTTTAGTTGTGTAATAGTTTGAAACCCCTTGAATTACATTTTATTTACAATTTTGAGTCTTGAGAAGGAAATTTGGCAGAAAATTTTGAGTATGTCCATCAGACAATGGTGCAGTGCCAATGGGTTATGTCTTGTTTCATGCCATAATATGAGAATGTCATCTTAGTGATCCAAAACATGGATTATAGCAAGGGTCATTTTCATATTGATAGGGTTTTATTTCTGTTTGTTAAGGTAAATCGTGTCCTCTACTTTATCCATATGTATTCCCTCTTTGTATATCATTTGAGATGGTGCCTTCTAGAAGGGAACCTCGTTGTTTCCACCAATATCTCATTTCCCTGTCATGGTAGATATTCCAGCAATGGATAAATATACTCATTATTTGAACTCTCATTCCTTAAAGATGTGGTTATACAATCCAGAGCTCCCCCTTTGGAAAGGAAGGCTTCACAATTAGATAACTTTATTTTGAAGAGATCCAATTGCACCCATCCTCTTCGAATTCCTTCCAAGGAGATTAATGCATATATTGATGACTACAGGAAAATTATCTAATATGTATATTCAATGGGTGATTTCCAACATATTCAGCTCTCATCAACTAGATTGATACCAACTAGACTTCATCTTACATGGTAAATTTCTATTTCAAAGGTGTCTTTATTGTTTATTTCAATAAACCAGAAGATCATAGAAATACATGGAGAAGGATTGTGGTTATAGGGAAGACTCGACCACTTCTTAGAACCATGGTTCCCTAAATTCATTCGGGCTTCAATGACTATTTCCTTAACCCCAATATAGGTGAGATAGCTTAACCTTTCCCTCTACCTATGGGAAGAGGAGACCTTCCAAGAAATCAATAAATATCTGATAATTAACTTTGATGTTGCAATTTTGTGGATGTAATATTGAGTGAGGACTTATATCATTGGATGGTCAAATGAATGCCTTGTCAAATGGCTTGAAGCATTTCTACTTTTTAATATTTATTTCAAGCATTATCTACATTATCGTTAGAGAATTCCACAATATACAAGTGTTCAAATAGACTATCATCTATTTTCGATGATGTTGTCACATAGCCCATAATTTTCCTTCAATTCAAATTTTACTGTAGTGACCACGAAGTATGCCACAACTAGCCTTATTTGGTTTAGAATATTATTATTACCAAGAATCCCAAGCACAAGATACCTCACTGCAAGAGTGGAGTTGTTAGAATGAGATACCCAACTGTAAAAGAGGAGTTTACAAAAATGTGTTGGAATGAGTGCAGTTACCGGTATCATATGATTGAACATTTTCTAACAATAGCAATAGTTATAGGACTCTGTTTTTAGAAGTAAAAATAGAAAGAGTGCCATCTGGAATTAACACAATTTGTCAAATGTGAAGTGCTTGAGAAGAAAAATGATTTGAAAATAAATTTTTATAAGACTTTAAGTCTCCAAGAGATATGAATAGTGATTTCAAACAACAATACCACCCATACTTTGATGCTCATATTTCAACATACTACACATTAAACTTATTGGATGTTCAATGGCACACTAATTATAGATTGTATCCATACAAGTAAGGCATTAGATCATTCATTTACAATGAGCATTAGAAATTAAGAGAGTGTTATCACCATTAAGATAATATTCCACATTCAAGAGATCACATGAAAGTGATTACAACTTTTTTTGGGGACAATGGAGAGTTATGGCATGATAAATCAAGAAAGTATCACACATGCTATTGCTATATTAAAATACAGTGAGAACAACAAAGTTAATTCTCAATGGAATTCATTTTATAGAATCTAGAGTATCCAAAATCATTACTATTAAGTGCATCATGTTGAGCAATTATAACCATGAAAGTAGTCATCCAATACAAATAGATAGTGAGGAGTGTTTAAAATGCCATCCAATGATTAGAAACTTATCACCATTTATAACATGTGTGAATCTGTGCAGTTTATAACCACAAAACGATGATCCAAAGACAAAAATTGGAACTTTCCCAAGTATGAAATCATAACCAATATACCATGAGCAATATCATACATCAACAATACTCACAAAGCACAAAGACATCATCATTTTAAGGCACATTTACCATTGTGTGTTACTAACAAAGATCATAGTATTAGAACACTCCAAATGGTAGAGAGATCCCAAGTACCAACAAAAATTTGTCCAAAGTAACATTGTGTATATGTTGGATTGTATGAATGGATATACCAATTGGTTGTTGGGTCGTGACAACAATTACTCGACAATTACAACACGGTCTACTTCCTCAAACAGGGCTATGGTTACCCAAGAAATTGGTGCTTAATATTCTTGTATATGCTTGCATACTTGTATATCTTGGTTAAATGTTGAATCCCTTAAGGTTATTCGATGTAATGTAAACCTTGTTTCATTCATCATTGACAGAAGCAATACAGATATAATTTCCCCCAAACCCTTTGTTCATGTTTATAATGTTATCTTCTTCTATGTTTATAAATTCTTCTTGCAAGCCCAATCCTGAGAAGTGGTATTAGAGCTAAGGTGGAAGTGGTGGTCTATGAGATCCAAATGAATAGGTGATGTGTAGAGAAGAAGGAAGGTATGTCACTCCAGTTTGATGAAGAATTGTTGAGTAGGGAATACCTTGTATTGTTCGTGACCTTGCATCATACTATGAACTGACTCACTTGAACCCTAGGCACCTGGATGACACCATGGGAGATGGTGACCAAAGGGTTATAAAACAATGGAGAATATGGATGGGCGTGGGCGTCCATAGCCACTTTTGGTGGAGGAGGTGGTAGTGGCGCTCATGTTATAGCAGTTGAGCCAGAGGTCAGTGAACCAACGAAGTTCTAACGGCGCAGGGGGGCTCGTGAGTGGCACTGCAACGGGTGCGGTAGGGGCCTTAATGGGGGTTATTTTTTGGTGAAGGAAACAATATGCTTGGCTTCAACCAATTGATCGAGTTGTCAAATGGCTCATTGAAAATTCTGGGGCTGTCATTCGGGAGTTACCTCGATCCTCTTCCATTTATGTTGGGAGGATGCCATGGCCATGGATATGCACACTAGATTGGCCTCTTTAAAGTGGGGGTTATGGGTAAGGAGACATTGGGACTGGTTATAGTTTTCATTGCAGTGCCTTGCACGATTACAGCTTTGTTGGTGACAATATGGGTTATGGCACGAGGGGCAGGTGTTGGTCTATGGGTTGTTGCATAGCAGGACATGGAGGTATGTTATGCACAAGGGTCAAGAGCCAAGGAGGAGTCCATAGAGAATGACGTGAGAGGTCGTAGTTGGGCCAAAGGTGCACTAGGAAAAGCTTCTGGTGGACAAAGAATATAGAGAGGAGTTTTGCTATGGATATTCGAGCTGGTTTTTGGTGATGGAAATCAAAACAATGGCAAGGTGAAGGTTATCGAACACAAGGTTAGAGGTGGAGTTGATAATTATTTTAAATTATATGTAAATGGGATATGACTATAATACTTGGTTAGGCATGTGTACCTCGGGATTTAAATTTCACCGATAAAGTTTAGACGACTTGGGTGATAAGGGGGAAGCATGTGGCATTTCTGGATACCCTGGATTTGAGGGAGGTTTGGTCGGTTTTGGTCATGGGAAACCCCAAGGAGGGGGAGGATGTTAGGTCAACATTTTTGGTTTTCGGGCACATGGTTTTGGTATCCCATTGATTGCATGTAATTAAGCCTTTAAAGGGATTAGGATACTCTATTGAAATTAGCTTGGAGGTGAGAGGTGAAGACTCACTTGGTTGGCTTGGTCGGATTTGGTCAAGGGAACAAAGTGTTATATCTCTATTTATTATGGTGATGGAGCTAAGGGATGCATATTGTAGGATCCTACTGTCCACAAATCATCAATAGCATAGATATGTACCATGAGAATTTTTTCAGAATCACAAAGTGATATTTGTTTGCAAACTCAAGGAATCATTGTATGGCCTAAGGTAACCATGCAATGGTACAAGATGTGTGATTCCTTCATGGTGAGCCAAATTTTCTTAAGAAGTGAGTATGATCATTGTGTTTAGATCATATTCATTATCTTGGTGTTATGTTGATGATATGCTTGTTGTAAGCAAAACATGGTTGAGATCAGCAGGATAAAGGCTCAATTGATCATGATGTTTTAGATGAAGGATCTAGGAGTAGAAAAATAAATCTTGGACATAGAAGTACATAGAGGCGGGGACATAGAAGTACATAGAGATGGGAAAAAAAGTAAGTTATGGTTGTCACTAGTAAGGTTTAGTATGAACATTGTGAAACTAGTCAATCCCTTTAGCTTTCCATTGTAAACTTTCTTCAAGTTTTTGTCTTGGTTGTAAGGAAGAAAATGATTATATGTCTCATGTGCAATACAATAGGAAGGTTGATGTTTGTGATGGGAATATTCAAATATTTCACATGTAGTTGGTGTTTCCAGTGCACACATGGAAAAACCAGGTAAAGAGCATGGAAATGGGTGTTTTGATATATGAGAAGCACGAGTATCGCCTACAGTGGTTGCAATAATTTATCCTGTAATTATGTTGATTCAGAGGAGGTGGAGTGGTCCATACTGAAGCAAATTGTGCATACATGTTCATGCAACTAGTACTATTATAGAATTTGTAGCGGAGTGTTGACTTCTCTTCGCTTGTAGGATCGGTGATGATTAAATTTGTAGTGCGAGGTATTAGGAAAATTGTTTTCAAGGTGGAGATTATTGGATCGTGACTTGACGGTTGCAACACGATTCTACTTCCTCAACTATGGTTGTGGTTACCCAAGTGATTGGTGCTTCATATTCCTGTATATGCTTGCAAATTGTTTGGTTAAATGCTAAATCCATTGAGGTGCTTCAATGTAATTTAAACCTTGTTTTCTTCACTATTGACAGAAGCAATAAAGATATTGTTTCCCCCAAATCCTATGTTCATGTTTTTTGTGTTATCTTCTTCTCTGTTAATGTCCTTCGAAATTTTGTAAGAATCCAAGAGTTGCAAGAATGTGTGTTCCTTTACAGTCTTGATCAACAATTAAACATCAAGGTTGAGTAAGGATTTTAGGTTTGAGATCATGTAACATGTTGAATTCAAAGTCTCATTACCATAATTTATAAAGCCTCATTCCCATACAAATTGGAAGGAAATACATGCCATAAATTGGAAATGTATGGGGACTCCGAAAATTGATGGGCAAAATTGTTCCCTCAAGAAAAGTCATGAAATCCATGGGAGAAATCAGTTCCATAAAGCCTTTATTAGAGGATATGTGGGTAAAATGGTTGTCATAAATTCTTCATTCGAGGATATGCAAGGAAATTCACTCACCAAAAAAATTGGATTCTAAAAAATCGATGTGAATTGGTAATTTGGTAATGAAATCATGAGGGAAAACCCTCTTTGCATGGATTTTCTTTCTATTTTATAAGAGGTATATGATATACCATATATATTCTTTAGTTTAATATTTGGGCTAAAATTTCTAATTTTCTTAAAAACTACTTCAATAAAAATTCACCCCTTCAAAAATTTGAACCCTAAAATTTCTCCCATGGGAGAAATTTCACCCCCTAAGAGTATCAATGATGAGTCTGAAGGTGAATTGAGCCCCTTAATCCATCATTGTTTCCTTAGGGATTTCAAATATTGAGAATATGTTATCCTATATAAATTCAGCCACATTTTTCTCTACAGTTTCCTTCATTTCTTTCACCTCAACCCATTTTTTCAAGTAATGTGTACATAACAAGATGTACTTATTTTTTCCTAAAGGAGGGTTAATATGCCCCTCAAAATCTAAGCCCCATTTGTTCTAATGAGACTTGGGGCTACAAGGGCATTTCATTTTTCTTGGTGGGTTTTCTCATCCTTTGACACTCATCACAGAGAGAGGTATATTGTTGAGCATCTCTATGTAGAGTAGGCCGATAGTAACCTCCTTGCAAGATCTTGTAGGTTGTCCTCTTTGTTGCATAGTGTCCTCCACATGGTTCATCATGGCATGCATGGAGGATGTCATGCACCTATTTGATGATGTTTACCTTGTTTTGGTCTACCTCAATCCCTCTGGAATATAAGTGGTGTCCTAGAACAACCCCCTCATTCATGAGAATATTTCACATTCCATGGCTAAGGAAGAGGTTCATTTATTCACATATTTGGAGAAATTTATCAAGATTGGTTAATGCTTCCTCAAAAGAGTTTCCATAGGGTGTGAATTCATCCATGTATATATCTATTGTGTCGTGGATGAGATCTACAAAGATGTTGAGCATAGCCCTTTGGAAAGTGGCTAGAGCATTGTATAGACCAAATGGAAGGATCATGTTGGAAAAGTTACCCCAGGGGTAGGAAAAGGTGGTTTTATCTTGATAGTTAGGGACGATTTGTATCTAATTGTACCGACTGAATCCATATAAAAATGAGAAGTACTCCTTTCCTTCTAAGACATCTAGGACTTGGTCAATAAAAGGCAAGGGAAAATGATCCTTCCTAGTGGCTTTATTCAACTCCATACAATCTACACATATTCTCCACTTGTTATTATTCTTTGGGAAAATGACTAAGGGTGAAACCCACTCACTATCAAAAATTGGGTAGATAAATCCAACATCTAGAAGTTTTTGTAATTCTTTCTTAACAATGTATTTTAATGAAGGATTCATTATTCTCTGAGGTTTCCTAATTCGTTTACAGTATTCTTTAATGTATATTTGATAGATTCATATGGAAGGGTGGATGCCATTCATTTCCTTATAGTCCCATGCAAAGGATACAATGTGTTTCTTGAGAACAAACAACAATTTATGCTCTTGTTCATTAGTTGGGTTAATGTTGATTTTCAATGTTTTAGAGGGGCATATTTCTATGGTCTTAATAGTAGGATTATCAACTTCATCTATAAAAATTTCTTCCCAGATGTTTTAGGTTTTTACTCATTATTTATTCCATATATCCTCACATCAGCAAGGTATTGATTTTGCAGGAAATTTGAAATGAAAGTGTCTTCATAAACTTGACTGCTAGCCAGGGATGTGTTTATGGTGAAAATGGGGTAAAAAGAGGCTTGAGTTAGGTCCTCTTCCTCTTCTTTTATTCAAATTGGAAAATCTTATTTCATTAATGGTTGAGAAGAGGGGGTAAATAAAATGTTTCTTTTGGGAATAACCATTAGTAATGGTCATGTTTCCTACTCTACAATTGGTGTATGCATCTGTTGTGGCCATATGGGGTCTTCCCAAGATGAGAGGATATCCATTAAACCTAGACTTGGGTTGGATAACTAAGAAATCAGTGGGGTACTTGTTGGCATGTTTTACAGGCAGCGTATGCTTTTCATTGATGGAAAGTACAATAGCGATGATGGCTTGAGTACAGGAAGAATGTAACAGATGGGCACCAGAAGTATTTTGGGAAGACGAGATAGTGCAGAGGATGGTTGGCATGCTTTACAGGCAGTATGTGCTTGTCATTGATGGCAAGATCAGAGTATGCAGCGAAGACAAAACAAGGACAAAGTAAGCTTAGGAGGAATTAGCCCAGAGTCGAACGCAGTGCCTAAGCTCGGGAGGAGAAGCGTCAGTGATCGTTCGATCCCATTTAAATTCAGAAAAGAAGGAGGACCATCAGATCAAATTGTAGACAAGAAGAACGCACAGAAGAGAAGGACAGATCTCAGGCGTCAGATCTGAGCATAAGTTACGACCATCGTTGGATCAAGAAGAACCTACACGATTCTTTAAAGTGCAAGATCGAAGCGGTGGTCCAACTCCATTTCAAAGTTTTGGCTATCGGGATTTCGGATATCGGGAGATGGAAATGTAAAGGTTCTTTACAACATGAGTCTCGAAATCGCGAAATGCGAAATCTTGAAATAGACACGTCAGCTAAGAACACGTGGCACAACCAGGAAATGACAAGTGTCAAGTTGGTTCAACATTTCAGGCACATGTAAGTCACGAATCAGAGTGACACATGGAAGTTATTCAACATGTGTCAATCCATGTGTGACATCAGTAGGTTTACATCACTTCGGGGTTTCACGAATCGCGACTTGGAGAGTCAAGAAACAATACCACAGGAATGCTGAAATTGCAAAATGCGAAATTGTGAAATAATCTGAGCCGTCAGATCAAGGTTTTATGTGGACCGTTGATCCAACCCCATTTCGAGGTTTCGGATATTGGAATTTGGAGTGTCGAAACACTTTGCAACAAGAATTCTAAAATCGCGATATGATCGGAGCCATTGATTCAAGATCTGATCTAGACCGTCGAATCATAGGACAATTGGCAAGTAATTGGAATTTCGCTGACTTGGAGTCAATAGAGCATGGTGTGGAAACTCACGAGATGTGAGATCGCAATAAGAATTGGACCGTCGGATCTATGGAGATGTCAACCGTTGATCAGACTCGATGAAGTTTATAAACTCGCGAAATATCAAGCGCCTTTTGGCACAGCCTGTGGTCACTGTCGGTGGTCACGAGAAAGGAAGGAGCTAGTTCAGACAAGCTCCATGTCAGAGTTTCGGGGATCGGGACATGGAGAGTAACGAAATATTTACCACAGGGATCCCAAAATACCAAAATGTGAATTGGCGAAATAAACGCAAGATCACATGAAGTCAATCCAATGGTGCAGGGGATTTTGTGCATGATCGGAGGGCTAATGTTGCTCCTCGCAGTCTAACTGTTGGAAACCATTGATGGACTCTGCTAAAGGATTCAAAGAGACCTCTGTGTGATCGCCAGAGGAGCTGAAGGGTCTCCAAGATTCTTCCAGTGAATGAAGACGATTCTTAGAGAGACTGACAAGTGGATGAGCGTTGAAGTTTGTAACTGAAGCAGAAATTATAAGCTCGACTATGCCAAAGAAGATGAAGAGTCTCGACTGCCAGAGAGGCTGAGGAATCTTAGCATGACATCCAGTGATGTTGAACGCGTGGGAAAACTGCCAGAGAAGCTAAGAAGTCATAATGATGATCAGACAGAGCACTCACTATGAAGAGATGCAGAAGCATTGCGCATATTGCATGCACAAGGTGCACAAAAGCTATAAGAACACGGCACAGAGAAGTGATGAGGTAGTTGTTGCTGAGGTGAAGTAATGCATGTGTGAGGAAGTAAAGAGGTGGTGCAGCAGCTGAAATGGAGAGGAAACAAAAGGTGCATTGAATGGGAATGGCACACAGAGAACAGAAGGCAAAAGAACAGAATGGGCAGTGGATGGATGCTAGAAGACACTGAGGAAGACTAAGTAGAAAAATCTTGCAGAACAGTGATGAGACTGGTAAGTTGTTATTGAACACTATATCACTATAATTGGTTTCAGTATTTCATATTCATATTTCAGGGTGGTTGGGAGGTGCTAGGGAGGACTGGTGTCCTCAAAGGTTCAAGTGGGTTCTTGAACACATGGAGTTGGTGTTTCCTTCTAGTTGGTGCTAGAGAAACCAGGGAGTTGGTGCTTCCTTCTAGTTGGTGCTAGAGAAACCAGGGAGTTGGTGCTTCCTTCTAGTGGGTGCTAGAGAAAATAGAGAGTTGGTGATCTTAGAAAGTTGCAGCTTGCAAAACAGAAGTTGTAGCCTCACATTGAGTTGGTGCTCAATTATAGATGATGTACAGAACTTAAAAGACTGCCTATCATTTCGAAGAAGAAGAGGTTTTCTCCCTTTATGGGTTTCCTCATGAAAATCTGTCTCTGTGTATATCTTATGTGTGACTGATGCCCATTATTTTATTTTCCATATGTTGTATAATGTTGATGATCACTTGAAGAAAGATTAAGAATCTATTAATAGACTTAATATTGTTTAAGCACAATAACAATTGATTCACCCCCCCCCCCTCTCAGTTGTCTTAGTAATTTCAACAATTGGTATCAGAGCGGGTTCCTTTTATTCAAAGGTAGATTTGTAAACTTAAACATGACAAGTCATGAAGGGACTTCATCCACTAAGCCCCCTCTGTTTGATGGAACAAATTTTTCCTTCTGGAAGATTAGAATGAGAACATACTTAATGGCCTTGGGTGCTTATGTTTGGGATGTAGTAGAGACTGGATATACAAATCTTGTTATGCTAGCCTCCAAGGACGATAAGTTAGAGTTTAGTTTTAATGCTAAGAGAATGAATGCTATTTTGAATGGACTTGTTGAAGCTGAGTTTGTAAAGGTGATGCATCTTGAAACTGCCAAAGCAATGTGGGATAAAATTATTAGCAGTTATGAAGGAAATGAGAAAGTAAAAGATGCCAAACTTCAAACATACAGATTGAAATTTGAACAACTAAAGATGAATGAAGATGAAACAATTAGCAAGTATTTTTTAAGAGATGAAGAACTTGTAAATGCCATGAAGGGTCTTGGTGAGAAGATTGAAGAACCATTTTTAGTTCAGAAGATTTTAAGATCGTTGCTTGATAAATTTAATTCAAAAGTCTTTGCAATAGAAGAACTAAGTGATCTTAAAAATATGTCGATTGATCAACTCCTAGGAACTCTAACTGCATATGAAATGAGAATTAACAAAGATAAATCCAGTACTAGAGAAGCATCTTTTAAAGCAGACATGAATATTGATTCAGAATTAGATGATATTGAGGCAAAATTTGTGAGAAGGTTAAAGAAAGGGTCAGGAAAATATCACGGGAAGTTGCCCTTCAAATGCTTTAACTATGGTAAGATAGGTCATTTTGCATCTAAGTGTCCTCATCAGAAAAAGGACCAAAACTCTGATGATGAAAAGAAGTACAAATACAAGAAATATAATAAGAAAAAAAGTTTGGTTGCAAATAATGGCGATTCCTCAGAAGACATCGATAGTGACTCTTCCTGTGAAGATAAGGCAAATGACTTCATGCTTATGGCCAAAGAGGATTATGATAATAAAATCATAGGCAGTGATGATAATGATGAAGAAGTTGTGGTTGATATGGAAGGAGAATTGATCAGTTCACTGGAAGAAATTGACAGACTCATAATTAAGAGCAGAAAGCAAAAACAATTGATGATACAGTTCGAGAAAGACAATAAACAACCTGATGAAGACTTTGCCCTGCTGAAAGTGAAATTAGAAGAGGCAAAGAAAATAGAAGACATACTAAAACAACAGTTGTCAGAGAATAAAGCCAGTCGTGAAGCCTTAGAAGAAGAGATAGTAAAAACCAGAAAAGAAATGGAGAAGTTTAAGGGATTGTGTTACCAAAATCTTCCAAGTATTAAAGCCTCAGAAGGATTAACCTCCATTCTAAATCAGCAAAGAAATCCAAAGTTGAAAGCTGGATTGGGATATGAAGAAGGATCAAGTAGTGATCATCCAAGGAATACAGAACCCATCAAGTTTGTCAAATCCTCAAACATTGACAACAGTCACTCTGCAGAAACAAAGAAAGAAAAGAATCCACCAAGAAGGAATGAAAGAAAAAGTACCAGAACTGAATTTGTAGATTAGAAAGATTATCGACACGAAAGAAATCGACCTCCTCAAAGAAGACAGATTTTTTCAAGGTACAAAGGTTTTTTCTATGGATATTTTTTTTTCTTCTCTAATTTTGGTCACAAAACTATAAACTGTTCTTTAAGATTTAGATATGAACAATCAAGATATTCAACAAATAACTATCTTCCACAACAAAGATTGAGACAGCCAAGCAAAAAACAATCACAGACCATAAATCATGTGATGACTGGGAGAAGGACGCAGGTGAAACACAACAACAGTTATGAGCATAACAATCGTTATGATCTATTATTCAGTGAACCAGAATGTTACAACTGTCATAATTATGGACATAAAGATGCAGACTTTCGCTTAAGGAATTACAATCCAGACTTGATCCCCACTGCTGAAAATGTCAAGGTTTGGAAGAAGAAAGAAGATGACAAGTGTGGACTAGTATTATCAGCCCAAAAACAAAAGAATCCCTGGTATATTGACAGTGGATGTTCCAAACATATGACTGGAGACAAAAGTAAGTTTATAACTTTAAGTGAAAACAAATCAAGGAATGTAACTTTTGGAAATGATGCACCAGGAAAAATAAAGGGTAAAGGAATGGTAAGCCTAAGTAATGGCAAAGGAAAAGCTCAAGATGTGTTGTTTGTAGATGGTTTGAAGCATAATCTACTAAGTGTCAGTCAATTTTGTGACAAAGGATGTGAAGTTGTTTTTACTTCTAAAGACTGTAAAATAAAGGCTTTGAGTTCAGGACAACTGATTGCAAAAGGGATAAGAACAGAAAATAATGTCTATGTGTTAAA
>ML790101.1:37449-53927 GCA_009831015.1 Picea engelmannii | reverse complement strand
TGGAGATCTAGAGGAAGAAGTATATATGGAGCAACCTGAAGGATTCTCATTGACAGATAATCCTAATAATGTTTGCAAGCTGAAGAAGGCCTTATACGGACTGAAACAAGCACCACGAGCTTGGTATTATAGATTGGACAAATTTTTACAAGATAAAGGATTCAAGAAAGGTATCGTTGACAGCAACCTTTACATTAAGCCTGAAGGTGATAATTTATTAGTTGTTTTGGTTTATGTAGATGATATTATTTTTGGGTGCACTAATGAATCATTTGTCCAGTGGTTTGATAACTCTATGCAAACAGAGTTTGAGATGCCCATGATAGGAGAACTGTCATATTTTCTTGGCTTACAAGTAAAACAGAGTTCTGCAGGAATTTTTATATCTCAAGAAAAATACTTGAAAGAGATGTTGAAGAAATTTCAGATGGAGGACTCCTCTCCTATTAGTACACCCATGGTGGTTGGTTGCAAGCTCAGTAAAGATGACATTTCACTCGATGTTGATCAAAGGACATATCGATCAATGATAGGCAGTCTTCTGTACATCACAGCATCCCGTCCTGATATACTGCAAGCTATTGGAATGGTAGGTCGTTATCAGTCTGCTCCTAAATAAAGTCATTTGGTAGCTGTCAAAAGGATATTCAAATACTTGATGGGAACAATGACTTATGGTCTGTGGTATCCCAGAAATCAGAATTTTCAGTTAACTGCTTATTCAGATGCAGATTGGGAAAATTGTGTATATGAAAGAAAGAGCACCAGTGGAGGTGCCTTCTTCCTGGGAGACTCGTTGGTAGCATGGATTAGTAAGAAATAGGGGTCTATTTCCTTATCAACTATAGAAGCAGAGTACATTGTTGTTGCTACTTGTTGTACTCGGATCTTGTGGATGATTCAAACTCTTGCAAATTTGAAGGTAAACTATACTGATCCGATTACAATTCACTGTGATAAACCTAGTGCCATTAGTGTCTCCAAGAATCCTGTTCTTCATTCCAAGACTAAGAATATCCCAATAAAATACCATTTTCTCAGATAACAAGTCACAAACAGAGTTATTCATTTGAATTATATCCCTTTCACAGAACAAATAGCAGACATCTTTACTAAACCCCTAGCCAAGACACCATTTGATTATCTCCGACAGAAGTTGGGTGTCATCCCATCTGACATCTAAGCAAGTTCATCCTGTTAGGGGAGTTTTGTATTGATTGATTGAATATCCGATACCTCCTAAAAATACTGCAACAGCTCAGGGGGAGCATGTTCTCTTTGACATTGATGTCAAAGGGGGAGAAAAGAATCTGGGTGCCTTTGTTGCCATCAATGCCAAAGGGGGAGATTGTTGGCATGTTTTACAGGAAGCGTATTCTTTTCATTGATGGCAAGTACAACAACGATGATGGCTTGAGTAAAGGAAGAATGTAACAGATGGGCACCAGAAGTATTTTGGGAAGACGAGATAATGCAGAGGATGGTTGGCATGCTTTACAGGCAGTATGTGCTTGTCACTAATGGCAAGATCAGAGTATGCAGCGAAGGCAAAACAAGGACAAAGTAAGCTCAGGAGGAATTAGCGCAGATTCGAACACAGTGCCTAAGCTCGGGAGGAGAAGCGTTAGTGATCGTTGGATCCCATTTAAATTCCTGAAAGAAGGAGGATCGTCAGATCAGATTGTAGACAAGAAGAATGCACAGAAGAGAAGGATAGATCTCAGGCGTCAGATCTAAGCATAAGTTCAGACCATCGTTGGATCAGGAAGAACCTGCATGATTCTTTAAAGTGCAAGATCAAAGCGGTGGTCCAACTCCATTTCGGAGTTTTGGATATTGGGATTTCGAATATCGAGAGATGGAAATGTCAAGGTTCTTTACAACATGAGTCCCGAAATAGCGAAATGCGAAATCCTGAAACAGACACGTCAACTAAGAACACGTGGCACAACCAGGCAATGACAAGTGTCAAGTTGGTTCAACATTTTAGGTACATGTAAGTCACGAATCAGAGTGACACGTGGCAGTTATTTGACACATGTCAATCCACGTGTGACGTCAGCAGGGTTACATCACTTTAGGGTTTCATGAATCGTGACTTGGAGAGTCAAGAAACAATACCACAAGAATGCCGAAATCGCAAAATGCGAAATCGTGAAATAATATGAGCTTTCAGATCAAGGTTTGATGTGGACTATTGATCCAACCCCATTTTGGGGGTTCGGATACCGGAAGTTGGAGTGTCGAAACACTTTGCAACAAGAATGTCAAAATCGCGATATGATCGGAGTCGTTGATTCAAGATCTGATCTGGACCGTCGAATCATAGGAAAATTGGCAAGCGATTGGAATTTCACTGACTTGGAGTCAACAGAGCATGGTGTGGAAACTCGTGAGATGCGAGATCACGATAAGAACTGGACCATCAGATCTATGGATATTTCAACCATTGATCAGACTCGATGAAGTTTATAAACTCGCGAAATATGAAGCGCCTTTTGGCACAGCCTATGGTCATCGTCGGTGGTCACGAGAAAGGAAGGAGCTAGTTCAGACAAGCTCCATGTCGAAGTTTCAGGGATCGGGACATGGAGAGTAACGAAATATTTACCACGGGGATCCCGAAATACCAAAATGCGAATTGGAAAAATAAATGCAAGATCACATGAAGTCAATCCAACGGTGCAGGGGATTTTGGGCACGATTAGAGGGCTAATGTTGCTCCTCATAGTCTAACTGTTGGAAAGCATTGATGGTCTCTGCCAAAGGATTCGAAGAGAACTCTGTGTGATCGCCAGAGGAGCTGAAGGGTCTCCAAGATTCTTCCAGTGAATGAAGACGATTCTTAGAGGGACTGACAAGTGGATGAGCATTGAAGTTTGTAACTGAAGCAGAAAGTATAAGCTCGACTATGCCAGAGAAGACGAAGAGTCTCGACTGCCAGAGAGGATGAGGAATCTCAGCATGACATCCAGTGATGCTGAACGTGTGGGAAAACTGCCAGAGAAGCTGAGAAGTCGTAATGATGATCAGACAGAGCACTCATTGTGAAGAGATGTAGAAGCATTGTGCATATTGCATGCACAAGGTGCACAGAAGCTATAAGAAGACGGCACAGAGAAGTGATGAGGTTGTTGTTGCTGAGGTGAAGTAATGCATGTGTGAGGAAGTAAAGAGGTGGTGCAGCAGCTGAAATGGAGAGGAAACAAAAGGTGCATTGAATGGGAATGGCACACAGAGCACAAAAGGCAGAAGAATAGAATGGGCATCGAATGCATGCTGGAAGACAGTGAGGCAGACTGAGTAGCAAAATCTTGCAGAACAGTGATGAGACTGGTAAGCTGTTATTGAACACTATATCATTGTAATTGGTTTCAGTATTTCATATTCATATTTCAGGGTGGCTGGGAGGTGCTAGGGAGGACTGGTGTCCTCAGAGGTTCAAGTGGGTGCTTGAACATAGGGAGTTGGTGCTTCCTTCTAGTTGGTACTAGAGAAACCAGGGAGTTGGTGCTTCCTTCTAGTTGGTGATAGAGAAACCAGGGAGTTGGTGCTTCCTTCTAGTGGGTGCTAGAGAAAACAGAGAGTTCGAAGAAGAAGAGGTTTTCTCCCTTTATGGGTTTCCTCATGAAAGTTTGTCTCTGTGTATATCTTATGTGTGACTGATGCTCATTATTTTATTGTCCATATGTTGTATAATGTTGATGATCACTTGAAGAAAGATTAAGAATGTATTAATAGACTTAATATTGTTTAAGCACAATAACAACTTATTCACCCCCCCCCTCAGTTGTCTTAGTAATTTCAACAGTACTCTGAGAATCAGTGGAGACTATTATGTCTTATGGCATTCCTTCAAATTTTATTGTTTACCTATCCGAAATTTGAATAAAAACAGATGTATGTCTTAAGGATCCCTAGAGGTTTAGTCTCAACATTATATCTTTAGTCATGAAATTTTTTCTTTCCCTTACATTTTTCAAGGTATTTTGGATCAAGTTTTTGTTAATGTGTACATTCACTATAGGGCTTCCATGATCAAAATATTTAGGAACAACTAGCCTCCCAAGCATGAGATCTACTAATTTTATATGACATTAATTGTAGGGATATCTTTTTTCTTCCTCTCAGACTTATTTAGACATTCATGTTTGATAAAATTGTTATAGATTGGAACATACTTGATAGCTTGAAGGAGGGGTATTTTAACACACAAGCTCTTGAGTTCTCTTGAGAGTTCATCTTCTTCAGGTGTGTAGGGGTTTTTAACGTTCAACCTTTCAGGATAAGGTGGATCTTATGGAAGGGTAGGTTGTTGTAAAAAGGTATCCTCTTTTTCAGTTTCTAAATATTTTATGGGCTTGAAGATGAGAAGATCCTATAGTAAATTTCCTAATCTAAGGTTGATTTACTAAACAATATCTAAGGAGTAGGTTTTATATGTATCATAATTATTATATACATGTTGAATATGCTTATTGTTTTGATTGGAGGTAGATTGAGCAGGCAGTTGAAGTTGCTTTGGAGGAGAAACATTTTGAGGAGTGTTGTTTGGTTGAGAAGGAGGAAGCACCAATGTTGGTTGTTGAGGATTTTGGGGTCTCCATTCTTGTGGAGGAATAATCCACTGAGGGTTTTTAAATGGAGGTTGTTTTTGAAATGGTTGATAACGAGAAGGAACATATTGGCCTAGATATTTCCATGATTTTTCATAGTCCAAGCAGGTTGGTTAGGTTGATACCAAGGTTGAGAAGGCATTTTTGTATTATATCCACCAAAATATTGAGGGGGATTATAACTCATACCTTATTGGAAGGTTCTTGGGGCTCATAGTCTTCTTTGGTTGATGAATAATATTGACTCCACATTTTCTTATGTTCATTGATATGCAACGTTTAAACCTAACAAAGAATAACATGTGTTAGGTGCATGAGGCTCTTCACAAATCTCACATACCTCTATAATGTTGAGTGGGAACTTATTCCTAGGATTCTTTTTGGTGCATTTAAGAAAAAATATGGCTAGTTCCCTTTCCATTTCTCTCTATTTCTTCTTGACCTGCAATGTATCCATCTGCATAGCTAGTGAATGCAAAATATCAGTATTCATTTCTTCTAATAATCCTACTATCTCATTTTTAAAAGTGTTTAAGGGTGAAAATATTGTCTTACCATTCCTTTACCACTTCTACCTTTCTTGTTGGTGAAGATTTTCTTGATCTCTCCATAATCCATCTGGAAGATATCTCCATTTGTTAGGAGATTCAGTGCTTCCATAAGGTCTTCCCTTACTCCTCTAAGCAACACAAGTTTCAGTGAATATTCATCCAAAGTACAATTGTGGGTTCTCTTATAGCTAAGTTGAAACCTTTCCTCAAAGACTTCCAGGGATTCATTTCCCCCTTGGGTCATCCAAAAGATTCCATCTCTTGTATATCTTTCTCTCCAATAGTCCCTATACTTGTTGTTGAAGGTGTGCTTCAGTTGATCCCAGCTTATAATGTTGTTACCTTCTAAGCTCATGAACCATCTCAAACCTTAGTTCTTCAAGGTACAAGGAAAGATCTTGAGATTTTTCGCATATAAGGTGTAGTCATAGGTACTGCACACAACTGCAAACTCAAAAAAAAAATGTGTTAGGGTCTTCTGAGATGTGGACATGGAAGTGGGGTAGAGCAGAGGAATTAATATTTTCCATTTTTGTTTCTCCATCGATTTCCCAAGTAGGAATATCAAATACTTCTACCTAATATTCATCATCAACCATTGTATGGTGAGATGAGAATTGGGCTCCCTTGATATATTCTCAAAATTTCTTGCTTCCTCCTCTGAGAAATCCTCAAAATTTTATTTTCCTTCTAGAAAAATTGTCTCGCAACTAACTTGTTCTTGATGGCTAGGACCTTTTTCCATGGTGGGGGATTTAGGTATAAATTTCCATGTTCTATCCCTAGGTCAATTCATTCATCTAGACTTCTTTAAAACAAAAAATTCTATCTAAAATTTTCCTTTTCTTATCTATGATGGTAAAATGTATGCATCCACACTTCTTTTTTTTTCAAAAGGAAAGGGTGAAAATGGTGTGTATTCTTTATCACCTCCTCGGAAACAACACCAAGAATTGGTGGGCCTTGGAACAACAACACGAATGCTTCCCTTCCTCAACTTGCTACTTTAATTATCAACCTAGGGTTCATACAAAATTTTGAGGTACCATGCACTATATATGTAGAACAAACCTATATTCCTCATGAAGAGAACCTATTTAAATGTTGTATGCACCTATCTACTAGTTGGGGCTTGTGATATCCTATGTCCTACTTTGATTACTTTAATAAGGAGAAAAATCCATTAAGCAAGAAAAGCAACTTATGACTAAAAATTGAACTAAGTCTTTGGATGCTAAGAATTCTTTAAATCAATGGGAAACTATCTAAGAACACACATTACTCAAGGAAACTATTGCTTAAGGTTGAAAACAAAGTATTGTTGACTGAATTGTTTCATAAAGAAGGCTTAAATAAATCAAACTATAAACATAGTACTTTTGTTGAATTGAAACTAAGCTATTGCAGAAAGATTCAACTTATAACTAACCTTATAACCCCTTCTAAAGCACCATAGCCTGATACCATTATTATGACACCTAGAAGGCATCAATCATTGAGTGAAAAATGCAATAAAATGTGAATATATGTCATTCTACATGAACTGTAACAAACCTAGAGGAACTGTAATAGACCTACATGAAAATCTACAGGAAGTTGTCTAGAAAATACACAACTTGTTATTCCTTCCTCAAATCGATGCAATCTGATCTATATCGAAAAAAACATAATTAATGATGTCTAAATGGAATTCTAATGACAAGAAAAGAAATCCCAATAAATTCTATAGGATTGTAATTATTATGCAGGAAGCATGAGTGAGTGAATTTTATTAACCAACATGGCTATATTGTTAACATGATAGCTACTTCACAATAACAAGAGACTAGTATAAGAAAGGAAAGACACAAAATAAAGGGTGCACAAGGGTCCTTAAGCCCTCTTGAGTGGGCCCTACCCAAGAAACAAAAGGATCCTTAAAGAAACTAATGAGCGGAAAAATGGAAACTCTTCATTGATTGATCAAAACATAATACATCAATGGAGCAGGGATCCAAGTTTTCAAAGGTCTATGAACCTAATGACAAGATTACAAAGTTAAAACTCTTAAAAAACTAATTCCAAAACTAATCTCACAAGGCTAGTCCTTGGGTTTTAATTATACTACTAGTTGGAACAAGTCTAGCCCTTCAATCAATGAGAGATTTCAGAGCTTTGCTTCCCAAGGCTTCTTCAATCGTGATCCTTGAACTCTGGTGGCTATATTCTTGGTTCCCTGGAGTTTGAGTCTGAGGAGATGGACTAAAGTGTCTTCTTTAATGTCTAGCAGCGAGATGGAGGTAGGTGAGGAGAAAAGATCCCTTGTTTTTCTCAAATTGTTGGGACCTAGGATCCTTCATGAGTGGCTAGACCTATTTGGGTTATCCTTCCATTCATACAATTATCATGAACATGAAGCATAGATATAAACATAAACTCATCACACTAATAAACTTAAATTAATCATTAAATAATTTGAAAGAAACCATAATTCATATTAAGCATGGTCAAAATATATTTCATACAATTACAAAAAGGGTTGAGATGATCCGGGTGGATATTAGTGGCCACCCACCTATTCCAACTGGCTCCTCTTGATAGTTTTTTAGTTCAGCAAGTTTCTCTATAATGATGAAATTTCTTTGTAATTGTGGGTTCTACACTTTTGAGGCTGTCCTAAAGCCCTACACAACATCTAGGTGGATATTGGTGGCCACCCACCTATTCCAACTAGCTTATTTTGGAAATTTTCATATCAGTACATATTTTTGTACTTCTAGGGCCATTTTGGGGCCCTAAATAGTGTTTTTTTAGCTTGCCACAGTCAAATTGTAGATGGAGTCAGATTTTGATGGCATAATGTGTATTTCTCAAAAATAACTTTCCAACGGGCTATCACACGCCTAAAACGAAGGTCGTATGCAAAAATTACGACCCCGGGAAGTTGAGGTACAAACTTACCCATCGAGGCCCACATAACTTTTGGAATTTCATCTCCTAGGGTTAGGTTTTTAGATGTCTAGGGTTTTTACATTCATGAGTAATGTTAAAAAGGAAATTGGAGCATCATTGCAATCATTTTTCTCAAACAGATGTGCATAGAAGCCACATCTCTTCTCAGAGATATCTACCACCATTCTAGCAAGTTGTTTTCAGTTCTACGGTTTTACAGTTTCAACCTATTTTATTTATTCAATAGAATTTATTGTTCACTGGATATTTATTGTCTTTCTATGTATCTTTTTGTTATTATATTCAGTCTCGTATTCATTTTGTTCCACTCATAGATCCGTATCAGTGGTATCAAAGCAGTCTGCTCTTCATTTATTTCTCCTCATGCTTGTCCCCAACAAGATCTAGGTACAAGAAGTTGGGACTCGAACCAGTCAATCCTTTGTAATATTGATTGTGTTGTGCCTGACAACAACTCATGGGGGACGAGAAGAAAGATGATGGAGTAGAAGATCATTTTAAATTGTTTCTCAAGGAATCCCTTGCATCACAAAGGAACAAAATGATGGAAAACTTTGCACAGATCCTTCAGCGATTTCCCACAGGAGACGCATCTTCATCAAGAATCCATGCAAGCCCCTTCAAGGTATAAGTAAATTTTGATATTCCATTATTTGAAGGTATGATAGATGTGGATGTTATAGATAAATGGTTGAATCTGCTCGAAGGGTATTTTTCGGTCCACAATTTTTTCAATAGGGAAAAATTTACTTTTTCACTCCTCAAGGTCATCCCCCATGTTAAGGACCGGTGGGATACTTACTCTGAGCAAAGGGACATAGAGGAATCTATAATATTTTTTGATCTCCCTTGCATGGGATTACTTCAGGGATGCCATTAAAGAACATTACTACCATGTTGGAAGCTACAAGGACCAGTACACAAGATCAACCACGCTATGTCAGGAAAGGGACCAAGCAGTACCATATTTCACCAATATTTCCCATACCCTGCACACCAAATTGGGTATCAAATACTTTGAATGACATATGGTTCTCAAATACCACGATTTTCTGCATAGATACATTCAAATAGAAATGGCATTTTTGGACATCGCATCATTAGGTGTGGCTTATATATATGTTGTCAAGATCGAGAAAAAAATTAAGCAGAAGAGGCGAGAGTTTGGATCTGCAAACTCCTCACAGTCAAAGTAGGGAAAAGGCAACCCCAACCCATAAAACAAGAGGCAGATCAAATATGGCCACTCTCAGGACAACCAGTCCAAGTCACAACCCAACAAGGTTAATGAGAAGTTGAAGAAGGACACAAGAAAGTGGTGTTAATACCATAAAATTCCTTGGCACAACACCGAATAATGTTGTTCCAAGCAGTCACTGGCAGTCAAGCTGAAATATTTTGATTCAAAGGTAAATTATGACTCTGAATCAAATTCAGGAGGGAAGTAGATTATCAATTTCAAACCCAGCGCCATTGTCTCTACCACCAAAGTCCATCCAAGCGAACCAAAAGAACCAAAGGAAGGGGAACGCCTCTTTCACTCACAGATGTAGGTAAAGGGGGATCCGCTTCATTTCATTGTCGATAGCGGAAGTCATAAGAACCTGATATCAAAAAAGGTCATTAAGCACCTAGAACTATCGATGACATTGCACCCATATCCCTACACCATTAGTTGGCTTCAAGGAATAGATCTCTGCATCAGCCAACAAAGTCGTCTTCCCTACGACATTAAGCCCTTCAAAGACGAGGTGTTGTGTGATATTGTTCCCCTTGAATTTTTTGATGTTCTTTTAGGACAACCATATTTGTGGAAGTGACATGTTGTGTGTGAGTCTATACCCTACAGTTTTATTATTACTTTGGGTAGATAATTGTATAGGATAACAGAGGTAGTGTCGCATACCGCTATTTCTTTAATCTCTTCTAAGAAATGCAGTAAGGTCATTTCAAATACTGAGAAGTTCGTCTTCTTTGTGATCCATGCTCACAGTAAGAAAAAGGTCATCGCCACATCCGTGACCTCTACACAGAGCCTTTCTTTGCAACAGAAGCAAGTGGACAGGATCATGGAAGAGTACATAGACATCTTCTCCTCACCCACTGGGGTACCAACCCATTTCCAAGTCAAGCATCCAATTAATCTAACCCTCGGTGCACCTCTGCCTAATGGACCAGTCTATCATCGCTCACTGATGGAAAATGACGAAATTGAGCGTCACATCCAAGAGCTTCTTCAAAAGGGGCACATCATACCCAACTCCTCCCCTTGCAGAAGCCCGATTTTACTGGTGCAGAAGAAAGATGGGACCTAGTGGCTTTGCATTGATTACAGAGAATTAACAAAATTATAGTCAGGAACTATTACCCAATTCCCTGAATTGATGACCTTCTTCAACAACTCAAGGGGGGGGGATTTCTTGAGTAAGATTGACCTAAAGTATGGCTACCACTAGGTTCCCATCGAACCGATTAATGTATGGAAGAAAAATTTCAAATCTAAAGAATGTCTCTTTGAATGGTTGGTCATGCCCTTTGGCTTAACAAATTCACCAAAAAATTTCATGAGGTTGATGGATGATGTATTGAGACCCTTCACCAACTCTTTTTTGGTAGTATACTTGGATGACATCCTCATCTTCAATATAACTTGGTAGGAGCACATGCAACATATTCAACGGGTTTTTAGCACTCTATGACAGCACAAGCTATATGCCAACTTGGAAAAATGCTCCTTTGGCATGAATAGGGTCCAATACTTGGGCTACATTGTTTAAGAGAATGGGGTACATGTGGATCCAGCTAAGATCCAAGTCATTCATGACTGGCCAACCCCTACCACACTAATCGAGCTTTCAAGTTTCTTGGGACTTTCCAACTTCTATCGATGGTTCATGTTGGAATTCTCCCATATTGTATGAGCCCTCAGCCAAGTGACCAAGGGCGGTGGCAGGGAAAAATTTACACGGGGGAAGGAACAACAACAAGCATTTGATTTTGAGGCATCGCTTGTGCTTAGCGCCAATACTCTCCTTACCTAATCTACAACAATCGTTCGAGATTAATATTGATGCATGTGACTATGTTGTAGGCATAGTTCTCGCTCAACATGGTCATCCAGTATCATACCATAGTGAGACACTCTCATATATCGTTTGGAAATACCCCACCTATGACAAGGAAATGTATTCCATTGTGCAAGCCTGTCATCAATGGAAACATTACATTATGGGAATGAAGACAATCATCCACATTGATCACAAGCCTATGAACTTCATACATACACAAGGGAAGTTGTAGAACAATCATCATCAAAAGTGGTTCACATACCTGTAGCAGTTCCATCTGAACATCAAGTATAAGATAAAGAGCACAAATTGTGTCGTAGACTTCCTCAACGAGATCCTGACTTTTCCACCACCTATCATCTCTTGGGTAAAAGCGTGAATGTCACTAATTTTCACATTCAATATGGTCTATTATGTTGTCTAGGCCACCTCTGTGTTCTCGCAAGAAAGCGTGGAAAGATGATTTGGTAGGATCACTACAGTCAAATGGAAGGACATTTTGGCGTGGAGAACATTGTGGTCATTCTACTAAAATATTTTTATTGGCCCAAACTTCGACAAGACGTCAACAAGTATATCATATATTGCATTGCATGTGCCACTGCCAAGCTAGCCATCAATAAGCAAGGCTTATACACCACTCTTCCTACTCGTGGGAGGCCTTGGGAATCCATCTCGATGGATTACATGTATGGCATTTCCTCCACCCCGCATGACAATGATTTTGTATTTGTGGTGGTTGATCAGTTTTCAAAGATGGTCATTCTCACAGCCTGCAAGAAGAGCATCACAATGGCAGATACTACCAATCTCTTCTTTGAACAAGTGAAGTGTGGGTCCATTTTGGGATACCACAGAGCATCATCTATGATCGGGATAGCAGGTTCCTCAACACATTTTGGTCGATACTCTGGTCAGTGTTGGACACCAAGATCACTAAATACACTACCTTCCACCCTCAAACCGATGGCCAAACAGAGGTCGTCAATTGGATGATTGTTCACATCCTACGCATGTATAACTCTAAGCATCTGCGTACATGGGATGAGAGTCTTCCTTATTTTCAACACAGCTACAACAGGGCTCTCCATAGCTCCACCGACCATAGCCCATTTCAAGTGGGGCTGGGATTCCAACCCTTGGGTCCCTTGATGTTTCACTACCTCTTGCAACCACACAGACAAAATCTTCCCATGTTTAGTCTGAAGGTGAGAAATCCACCAGATTCATTGAGCAGATTCAACACATCTTCCAACAAGTCCATGAGATTTTGCAGAAAGCCAATGCTAAGTACAAGCAACTCCATGATCAACATCGGGTACCACATAAGTTTCAAGTGGGAGACAATTATTGTTACATTTGCATAAAGAATGCCTTATAGGGCCCCATCGTAAGCTCCATCCACTTCACTATGGGCCTTACACTATCACCAAGGTTGTGGGTGAAAATTCTTTTGAGCTCAACACTCCCCCCTTCCTTGGCTTGCACCTAGTGTTCAATGTGGACCCCCTCCGACCTTCTTTTCCACCATTATTGGACACCTCAGAGATTGCAGAATAGTTGACACCAACATAGCTCAACCTTGACTGCATGGAACAAGAATCCACTGATCATATAGTGGACACATAGGTCAAGGGAACTTGCTAGTAGAATGTCCATATTTATCAGGTTGTCAAGGCAGGGAAGCTCGTGCACCAAGGCAAGTGGCTCACTCGGGGCCAAATTCAACAGAAATTTCCTCACCTGATGGGGGCACTCAATGCAATGGAGACCATCTCTTCCTAATGGGGGAGGACTAATCCAGGGGGATATTGGTGGCCACCCACCTATTCCAATTGGGGTTGTCTTGAATCCCTACACAACATCCAGGTGGATATTGGTGGTCGCCCACCTATTCCAACTGGCTTATTTTGGAATTTTTTGTATCAGTACATCTTTCTATACTTCCAAGGTCGTTTTGGGGCCATAAACAATATTTTTTGGCTTTCCACAATCAAATTTTGAACAGAGCTAGAATTTGACGGAATAATGTGTAGATATCGAAAATAACTTTCCAACGGGCTATCACATGCCTAAAATGGAGGTCGTATGCAAAAGTTACGACCCCTTGAAATTGAGGTACCAACTTACCCATCGGGGCTCACATAATGTTTGGTGTTTCATCTCCTAGGGTTAGGTTTTTGGATGTCTATGGTTTTGGAATTCATGAGTAATGTTAAAAAGGCCTTTGGAGCCTCATTGTAATCATTTTTAT
This sequence comes from Picea engelmannii, assembly GCA_009831015.1. Lineage (NCBI taxonomy): Eukaryota > Viridiplantae > Streptophyta > Pinopsida > Pinales > Pinaceae > Picea > Picea engelmannii. Next base: position 40,486 of record ML790101.1, on the reverse strand, counting down.
CAGACGGATACACGTAGCAGCCACATCTCTTCTCAGAAATAACTACCATCATTCGAGCAAGTTGTTTTCAGTTCTATAGTTTTACAGTTTTAGCCTATTTTATTTATTCAATAGAAGTTATTTTTCACTGGATATATGTTGTTGTTATTTATATATCTGTGTTATTGTATTCAGTATGTTATTCATTTTGTTCCACTCATAAATCTAGATCATGAGAAGTGTCATTTGATGGGCCTCTAGGATAGAAAATGTGGAGGCCCATCACCCCCCTCTCATGGATGATACACAATTCATTTCTTTTGGATTTTTTTATGAATAAAGTTGTGTGAGTGAGTAGTTTCTCAATGTGAGAGGTTCACTACTGAGTGTGAGAGGTGGCTCGAGTTGTGAGTAAAGAGGTGGCTTGAGAATATAGATAGTGTGAGAGGGATGACTTGAGCAGGCTACAATTGTCTTATTTTCATAAAAACATTCTTATCTTCAGACCAACCAATCCACAAACTACAATATGCAGGTAATGAAACTCATATATATTTGTATGTCGCTATCATATTCTTGGATTATTGTGTACTTTGAAAATAATAAATATCAAATTTTGAACTTCATTAGTATTATGTTTCAATAATCTAAAAATAGTGTCTTTGCCTAAAGTTTAGTTTGTTTATTGATCAATTTATTTTCAACTCTTCAATGATAAATAATAGAGATTCATTTTATATATTTGACATTGATCATAGTATGTGCAAATTTAATTTTTTATAGAGACAATTATTTGTATGATAGACCCTCCATGGACCTTATTGCAAATTGAAAATAGTTACACTTAAGTTCCCGAAAGCTAAACTGCATTTTGCAAATGTCTAGGGGCCAATAATCGAATTTCACTCGAACTCTTTTTTAAATTGCTCATGCTTTTATAGAACTGGAAAGTGTAAGGGTTGTGCATTATACTATATTGTATAGTGTGTTATGCTTACAAGCTTGAAGTAACTACAAATGTTTATGATGAAGTATAAAATTTAATTATTTCTTTAATACTTATTATTATTATTGTCATCCCCAACATGTCGCCCCTCGAAAAAATTGAAGGTGCACTCTAGAAGTCCAGGGGATGCGTCCCCTCATCCTTTCCATTCCCTCATTCCAAAAGCCAGTGCAACATAGATTCTCACATTTCCATGACTTCTTTGTCACTCATATTTGGGCACATAAAATGTCTTTTCTTCTATGATATTTGATATTGAATTGTGACTTGCATTGTTTGATTCATTGCTTGCTCATGTTGTAATTTATGTGGAATATTACACCTGTAATGAACAATTATTCTGTTAAATTTTAACCTCAACACTCACGTCAATGACTTTTCAAGATTTCAATGCTCAATTTTCAACATTAAATATATGATTCCCTATATAATCCGAATCCCATGGCAGTAGCTTTCCCACGTTGGTTGTTTTGAATATACCTTAATGAATTTTATGAATATACCTCTATGTTATAGCCTTTTTGGTTTCATACCATTCACTTCATAATAAAATTTAATACTTCATTTTGGATGTTTATCAAATTTAGACATTGATTTTGAAGTATACACGTTTAAAATTTTTGTTTTTTTAATATGATAACATCTAAAAAGATTCTAACGTCTCAGTTTTAAACACAAATTTCAATTATTAATTTGCGGGTTTTGTTTTACATTTGTCAGTAAATTAAATATGGTATGTTGTATAGTAACCAAAGAAATAATCTCTGAAAGTTAGCTCAATTGGTCTAAAGCTAGATTCTCCTGCTTGTGTTGGTCACGGGTTCCACTCTCTTGATCCCCTCGAAGTTAGGCCCCATAATTAGGATTGACGGTTTACCCCATTTACCATCCATGGATCATGGGGAAGTACTCGTAGTGTTTTCCGCAATGATTTCCTTGGAAAAAAAATTAACCAAGGATATTATGGAGAGTGGGAGCCCATAACCTAGGGGTGAAGAAACCAATTCTACTCCAATTCCAACAAAACACGAACCCCAAGAAACCCTTCTTACATTTTGTGAAGAAAATCACTAAAATGAAAAAAAGGAATAGTGAGGGTTGTGAAGAATGGATGTGCACATTGTGCGACCATGTGTTTAAGGGAAGCTACACTAGGGTGTGGCATAATATTTTGTTTGTATTTGGTGAAGGGGTTAAGGGTTGCACCTGTGATCTTGAAAAAAGGATGGAGTTAACCAAACTTCACATGAGTTCCTTGGATGTTAGTGAAACTGACTTGGACAATGCCTATCCTTTTAAGGTACCTAGAGTTGTATCATCATCCCATCATAGGCAAGATTCAGTTAATCAAAATCAACTAAACCAAATTGAGTCTAAGGGAGGTCCTACTTTCGTGAGAAGAGGTCTACTATTGTTGTTGTTGAAAAATATATATATAATCTACAATGCAGTCAATAGGGATGAGGGTGATGATGTTGTAGCTAATTTTTTATGGAAAATGGAATTTCATTTAATGCTACTTGTTCACCATATTATAGAGAAATGGTGATAAAATCATAGTTGTTGAGCTAGGATATACACCACTAGAATACAACAAAATGAGGACATCATTCTTAGATAAGGGGGTTATAAGAATGCAGGGGCTTATGGGGGACCTCAAACAATCTTGGATTCTTAAAAGGTGTTCAATAGTCATGGATGGTTGGACAAACATTCAACAAAGACCATTTGTTGAATATTATTGTCACGTCTCTAGCAGATCCCTACCTTTTAGGAGCAATTGATTGCAGTGGAAAATTTAAGCATGCTACCTTCATGTTTGAGGTGTTGAAGGATGAAATTGATGAGGTTGCTCCTTCAAATGTAGTACATGTAATCACATATGAAACATGTGTTTGCAGAGTAGCGAGATTGATGGTCTAAAGTTGATATAGGCATATCTTTTGGACTCCTTGTTGCATACATGCCCTTAACAATGTCCTCAAAGGCATTGGAAAAATATCTTGGATTTAAAAACTCATTTCAAATGCAAGAGAGGCACAAATGTTGATT
>ML790101.1:0-15270 GCA_009831015.1 Picea engelmannii | reverse complement strand
CCTAGAGGTTTAGTCTCAACATTATATATTTAGTCATGAAATTTTTTGTTTCCCTTACATTTATCAAGGTATTTTGGATCAACTTTTAAACCTAACAAATAATAACATGTGTTAGTTGCATGAGGCTCTTCACAAATATCACATACCTCTATAATGTTGAGTGGGCACGTATTCCTAGGATTCCTTTTGGTGCATTTAGGAAAAAAGATAGCTAGGTCCCTTTCTACTTTCTTCTATTTCTTCTTGACCTACAAGGTATCCATCTACATAGCTAGTGAATGCAAAATAGCAGTCTTCATATCTTCTAATAATCCTCCTATCTCATTTTTAAAAGTGTTGAAAGGTGAAAATATTGTGGCACCATTCCTTTACCACTTCTACCTTTCTTTATGGTGTATCTAGCATAATTTTTTAATATTTTCTTGATGTCTCCATAATCCATTTGGAAGATATCTCCCTTTACTAGGAGATTTAGTGCTTCCATATGTTCTTCCCTTACTCCTCTAACCAATACAAGTTTCAGTGAATCTTTATCCAAAGTAAAATTTATGGCTCTCTTATAGCTAAGATGAAACATTTCCTCAAATACTTCTAGGGATTCATTCCCCTCTTGGGTCATCCAAAAGATTTCATCTCTTGTATCTCTTGCTCTCCAATAGTCCCTATACTTGTTGTTGAAGGTGTACTTCATTTGATCCCAGCTTATAATTTTGTTACCTTCTAAGATCATGAACCATCTCAAATCTTAGTTCTTCAAGGTAGAAGGAAAGAGATTGAGATTTTTCTCATCTAAGGTGTACTCATAGGTCCTGCACACAACTACAAACTCAAACAAAAAGGTGTTAGGGTCTTCTGAGATGTAGACATTGAAGTGGGGTAGAGGAGAGGAATTAATATTTTTCATTTTTCTTTCTCCATCGGTTTCCCAAGTGGGAATATCAAAGACTTATACCTTATATTCCTCATCAACCATTGTATGGTGAGATGAGTATTGGCCTCCCTTGATATATTCTCAAAATTTCTTGCTTCCTCCTCTGAGAAATCCTCAAAAGTTTATTTTCCTTCTAGAAACATTGTCTCACAACCAACTTTTTCTTGATGGCTAGGACCTTTTTCCATGGTGGGGTACTTAGGTGTAAATTTATTTGTTCTATCCCTAGGTCAAGTCATTCATCTAGAATTCTTTAAAACAAAAAATGTTATCTAAAATTTTCCTTTTCTTACCTGTGATGGTAAAATGTATGCATCAACACTTCTTCTTTTTTTCAAAAGGAAAGGGTGAAAATGGCGTTTATTCTTTAGCACCTCCCTGAAAACAACACCAAAAAGTGGTGGGCCTTGGAATAGCATCAAGAATTCTACCCTTCCTCAACTTGCTACTTTAATTATCAACCTAGGGTTCATACAAACTTTCGAGGTATTATGCACTATATATGTAGAACACACCTATATTCCTCGTGAAGAGAACATATTTAAATGGTTTATGCACCTATCTACTAGTTGGGGCTTGTGATATCCTATGTCTTACTCTAAGTACTTTAATAATGAGAAAAGGCAATTAGGCAATAAAAGCAATTTATGAATAAAAATTGAACTAAGTCTTTGGATGCTAAGAATGATTTAAATCTATGGGAAACTATCTAAGAACACACATTACTCAAGGCAACTATTGCTTAAGGTTGAAAACAAAGTATTGTTGACTGAACTATTTCATGAAGAAGGCATAAATAAATCAAACTAAAAGAATAGTACTTTTGTTGAATTGAAACTAAGTTATTGCAGAAAGATTCAACTTATAACTAAGATTATAACCCATTCTAAAGCACCATAGCTTAATACCATTATTATGACACCTAGAAGGCATAAATCATTGAGTGAAAAATGCAATGAAATGTGAATCTATGTCATTCTACAGAAACTGTAACAAACCTACAGGAACTGTAATAGACCTACATGAAAATCTGCAGGAAGTTGTCTAGAAAATACACAACTTGTTACTCCTTCCTAAATTTGATGCAATCCAATTGATATCGAACAAAACATAATTAATGATGTCTAAGTGGAATTTTAATGACAAGAAAATCAATCCCAATAAATTCTACAGGACTTTAATTATTATGCCGGAAACATGAGTGAGTGAATTATATTAACCAACATGGCTATATTGTTAACATGATAGCTACTTTACAATAACAAGAGACTAGTTTAAGAAGGGAAAGAACAAAAATAAAGGGTGTTAAAGGGTCCTTGAGCCCTCTTTAGTGGGCCCTACCCAAGCAACCCAAGGATCCTTAAAGAAACTAATGAGAAGAAAAATGGAAGTTCTTCATTGATTGATCAAAACATAATACATCAATGGAGTAGGGATCCAAGTTCTCAAAGGTCTGTGAACCTAATGACAAGATTACAAAGTTAAAACTCTTAAAAAACTAATCTCACAAGGTTATTCCTTGGGTTTTAATTATACTACTAGTTGGACTGAGTCTATCCCTTCAATCAAGGAGAAATTTCAGAGCTTTGCTTCCCAAGGCTTATTCAACCATGATCCTTGTACTTTGGTGGCTATATTCTTGGTTCCCTGGAGTTTGAGTTTGAGGAGATGGAATCAAGTGTGTTTTTAATGTCTAGCAGCGAGCTGGAGGTAGGTGAGGAAAAAAGATCCTTTTTTTTTTCTCAAAGTGTTGGGACCTAGGATCCTTCATGTGTGGCTCGACCTATTTGGGTTAGCCTTCCATTCATACAATTATCATGAACATCAAGCATAGATATAAACATAAATTCATCACACTAACAAACTCAAATTAGTCATTAAATAATTTCCAAGAAACCATAATGCATATTAGGAATGGTCAAAATATATGTCATACAAATACAAAAAGGGTTGAGATTATACAGGTGGATATTGGTGGTCGCCCACCTATTTCAATTGGATCCTCTTGACAATGTTTTAGTTCAACATGTTTCTCTGTAATGATGACATTTCTTTGTAATTTTGGGTTATTCACTTCCGGGGTTGTCCTGAATCACTACACAACATCCAGGTGGATATTGATGGTCTCCCACCTATTCCAACTAGCTTATTTCGTAAGTTTTCATATCAGTACATCTTTATGTACTTCCAGGGTAGTTTTGGGGCCCTAAACAATGTTTTTTTTTTTCTTTCCACAGTAAAACTATAAATGGAGTTAGAGTTTGACAACATAAAGTGTAGTTATCAAAAATACCTTTCCAACGGGCTATCACATGCCTAAAACGGAGGTTGTATGCAATAGTTATGACCTCGGGAAGTTGAGGTACCAACTTACCCATCGAGGCCCACATAAATTTTGGCATTTCATCTCCTAGGGTTATGTTTTTGGGTGTCTAGGGTTTTTTCATTCATGAGTAATGTTAAAAATGCCTTTGGATCCTCATTGTCATCATTCTTCTCAGACGGATTCACGTAGAAGCCACATCTCTTCTCAGAGATATCTACCACCATTCGAGCAAGTTGTTTTCAGTTCTATAGTTTTACAGTTTCATCCTTTTTTTTTTATTCAATAGAAGTTATTGTTCACTGGATATCTATTATTGTTCTTTTGTGTCTCTGTGTTATTGCATTTAGTCTATTATTCATTTTGTTTCGCTCATAAATATGAATCAGTGGTATCAGAGCGGTCTGCTCTTCATTTATTTTTCTTTGTGCATGTCCCTGACAAGATCTGGGTACAAGAAGTTCGGACTCGAACCAGTCGAGCCTTTGGAATATCGGTCACGTCGAGCCCGAAAAAAACTCATGGGGTACGAGAATAAATATGATGGAGCAGGAGATCCTTTTAAATTGTTACTTGAAGAAGCCCTTGTGTGACAAAGGAAAAAAATGATGGACAACTTTGCACAGATCTTTTGGCGGATGCCCACGGGAGACACATCTTCATTAAGAGGCCATTCAACCCCCTTCAAGGTACAAGTAAATTTTGATATTCCATTGTTTGAAGGACTGATAGATGCAGATGTTGTAGATAAATGGTTGAATCTACTCGAAGGGTATTTTTCGGTCCACAATTTGTTCGATAGGGAAAAAATTACTTTTTCACTCCTCAAGGCCATCCCCCATGTTAAGGACTAGTGGGATACTTACTCTGAGAAAAGGGCCATAAAGGAATCTGTAATATTTTTCATCTCCCCTACATGGGATTCCTTCAAGGATGCCATTAAAGAACAGTACTAACTTGTTGGAAGCTACAAGGACCTGTACACAAGATGGACCACGTTGCGTCAGGAAAGGGACCAGATAGTACCAAATTTCACCAATATTTTCCATACCCTGCGCACCAAATTGGGTATCAAAGACTCTGAATGACAGTTGGTGCTCAAATACCACAGTTATCTGCATATATACATTCAAACAGAAATGGATTTTTTGGGCATCACATCATTAGGTGCAGCTTATAGATATGTTGTCAAGATCGAGTAGAAATTTAAGCAAAAGAGGTGAGAGTTTGGATCTACAAACTCCTCATATATGAAGCAGGGAAAAGGATACCTGAACCCACAAAACAAAAGACATAACAAATATCACCACTCTCAGGACAACCATTCCAAGCCGCAACCCAAGAGGGGTAATGAGAAGTCAAAGAAGGACATGAGAAAGTGGTGTGAATATCATAAAATCCCTTGGTACAACACCGAAGAATGTTGCTCCAACAAGTCACTGGTGGCCGAGATGAAATCTTCCAAGTTAGATGCATATTCTGACTTTGAATCAAATCTAGAAGGAGGGAATCTGATTATCTATGTCAAACCCATCGTCATTTTCGCTACCACCAAAGTCCATCCAAGCAAACCAAAAGAACCAGAGGAAGAGGAACACCTCTTTCACTCATAGATGTGGGTAAAGGGGGATCCGCTTCATTTCATTGTCAATAGCAGCAGTCAAAAGAACCTGATCTCAACAGAAGTCGTCAAGCGGCTAGATCTGTTGATGACACCGCACCCATAACCCTACACCATCGGTTGGCTTCAAGGAAGAGATCTTTGTGTCGACCAACAGTGTCATCTTCCCTACGGCATCAAGCTCTCCAAAGACGAGGTATTGTTTGATATTTCTCCCGTTGAAATTTGTGATGTTCTTTTAGGACATCCATATTTGTGGAGGAAACATGTTATGTATGATTCTAGACCCCACAGTGTTATTATTACTTTGAGTAGACAATTGTACAGGATAAAAAAGGTAGTGTCGCCTGTCCCTATTTCTTTAATATTTAAGCAATGCAGTGAGGTCATTTCACAGATTGGGAAATTCATCTTCTTTGTGATCCATGCTCATAGTAAGTAGAAGGTCATTTCCACATCTGTGACCTCTACATAGAGCCTCTCTTTGCAATAGAAGCAATTGGATGGGATCATGGAAGAGTACAGAGACATTTTCTCCTCACCCACCAAGGTACCGACACACTTCCATTTCAAGCATCCAATTGATCTAACCCTCAGTGAACCTCTGCCTAATGGACCAGTCTATCATCACTTGCTGATGGAAAATGGATAAATCAAGCATCAGATCCAAGATCTGCTTCAAAAGGGGAACATCATACCCAACTCCTCCCCTTGTGGAATCCTAATTGTACTGGTGCAAAAGAAAGACAGGACCTGGTGTATCTACATTGATTATATATATTTAAACAAAATCATAGTCAAGAGCTGGTACCCAATTCCACGAATCGAAGACCTTATTGAACAACTCAAGGGGGGAAATTTATTCAGCAATATTGACCTAAATTCTGGCTACCACTAGGTTCCCATCGAACCAACTGATGTATGGAAGACAACTTTCAAATATAAAGAAGGTCTCCTCGAATGGTTGGTCATGCCCTTTGGCTTAATGATGCAGGAGCATCACCTTCAAAGTCAAAATGTAAGCGTGGAGGCAAAGGAACGACATCTCAGCATGACAGAGTTTCAAATCAGAAATTAACTCAGAATTAAATTGAGTTGTTGAGATATTTTTGAAAGCAGCATTTTTAAATATGTCGTGTTTCTAAAGTCGTGAAGGACTATAAGGGGTTGCAGATATTGAGTGTTGACTCTTATCTGGCAATAACTGTTAGTTATTGTAATAGGACAGAGTAGGTAACCGCTAAGAGTTTGATAGAATAGGTTATAGATAAGATGATGAGAGATCATGGAGTCGATCCTTCGATAGTTTATTGTTGCATTGTAAAAGTAGTGTGAGTATTATGAGATTAGGAGATGAGGAGATAGAGATCAGAGAGATCAGTAGAACAGAATAGAGTAGAAGAAAGACTATGTAATTTGTTTTCATGAATGAATAGAATAGACATAATTGTCCCAAATCCTTGGACTTTGTTCATTTGATGTATGAATGAATGAATGTTATATTCTGTGTATGTGATTTATTTCATTTTCGTTCATGTATGATTGTTCGAGAAGTTGATAGTATGAAGTTGTGATGAAACTGGACAAGTTTCAATTGTTTCTCGTATGAAACTCATATGCAACGTGTGCATCTCAAACGCAAGGAGTGCGTCAATTGAGTCTCGGATTGACTCAAAGGAGTTCAGAGAGAAAAAAAGGAAACTTAGACCAGGTGCAAGGAGTGCATAGAGTCAAGAAGCGACCAAGTGTCGAAGAACCAAAACAAACGAACGCCATGTGGACGAGACAAATTTATTTTCAAAAAAATCCTTCGATCTGAGTTATCAAAATCCCGAGAACGTAAGGAGTGCATGGGAAGTCAGAATCCTTTGAGGATCAAGCTCAAGAGAGATAACACTTTTCAGAAGTGTTGAAGAGATACAAGAGTCGGAATCGCAAGGAGGATCAAAGGTTTGAAACCTTTGAATACTGATAAATATTCTAAGTCGAAAGAAATCAGAAGCTCAGGAGGAGGAGCGACAGTGGTCGTTGGATCACTATGTAAAATATCAACAATCGTTTGATCAAAGTAAAGTGCACGTGCCTTAACGCTTCACACACACAAGAGGGAGAACCTATCAAGGTTGAGACTTGAGATATACAAAGCTTGAAGAGCCAGAAAGCTGAAGTAGAATCTCAGTCGCCCGATCAGTAGGAACAGATCTGAGCCGCCAGATTGTTCGAGGTAAGATTCAAGCTTCGAATCACCCAGGTGAATTTGAGCCGTCAGATATTGTGAGTCGAGGAGGAGACAAGTTTGAAACTTTAGATTTTCGAAGTGCGGAGAGCTGGAGTGAATCTAGACCGTTAGATCCAAGAGGATACGTGTCGGCGGGTCATGAGATCCAGAGGAAGGAAAAAGGTGAAACGTTGAAACACCTGAAGCTTGAATAGTCGAAGAACCGAGAGTTGTTGATATGCACGGGGACACTTGTCAACAGATCGTGAGCTCCAGGTAAACTGTAGTGGGGTTTCAGTTGAGATCTGATATTGCTGAAACCCGAAGATCCGAAGTGAATCTGGACCGACAGATCTAAGGGAAACGTGGCATGAATCCGTGAACTCCGGATAAACTCCCGAAGTGATTCAGATCCATCAGATCTAAGAGAAACATGGCACAGATTCATGTACTCAAAGTAAATACCTGAAGTAATCCTTGATTGTCAGATTAAGTGGACACGCATCAATGGATTATAGCCTTCGAATAAAAGGCATTGGGAAGAAGGGTGAAGCTTAAGATTTGAGATATCAGAAGTCCAAAGACCCGAAGGAGATCTCGATCAGTGATCGAGAAGGGGTTCATACGACCATTGATCTGAGTTGAAAGGTCAAACAACTGAAGTGAAGGCTATATCGTTGATTGAGAGGACAGGTGTTCGTAGATCGTCAACTCCGGAGGATCGACGTACGGAAGGAAGCGGGGTTTGAGATTTGAAAATCCTGAAACCCGAATCACGAAGGTGATCTCGACCGTTGATTCAAAATGGGCAGATCTAGTCCGTGGATTTGGAAAGCACAGATATGAACTGTCAATTCAGACAGTATCGTCAAGATCGCGAGATCGACGATCCCATAGCATTGCGGGGACAGAAGTTGCGAGGACTTTAAAACATTGAGGGCGGGCCGCAATCCATACCGTGGTTTTTCCAAGGGGACATGTGGAGGTTCGAGGAGAATTGTGGGCCTAAAATAATTTTGATCCCAAACCACTATTGGTCACACCCGCAATCGCGTGGTCACAAGGAGGCACCACCCAAGGTCATATCAAGAGGAGGCTTATCAGAGAAAGAGCTAACGCTCAGTACTCTGAGATTTCACAGCAGAGAAAAAGGGAAGGTTACGGGTGCTAGCATACATGCACCAAAGAGCCGAAAGGGCCTATGTTTAGATACAGAAGGGAACCATTTAAGGTTCCAGAGAGTCGCTTGACTCAAGAAATCGGAGATCCTTGACCAAGAGGTTGTGCATCCCTACAGGGGAGTAGGGGGATTGCATCACTTAACAAATGCATCAAAAACTTTCATGAGGTTGATGGATGATGTATTGAGACCCTTCACCAACTCTTTTGCGGTGGTATACCTAGATGACATCCTCATCTTCAGCAGAACTTGGGAGGATCACATGCAACACATGAGCACTCTGTGGCAGCACAACCTATATGCCAACTTGGAAAAATGCTCCTTTGGCATGAACAGGGTCCAATACTTGGGTTGCAGTTTTAATGAGCATGGGGTACATGTGGATCCAGATAAGATCCAAGGCATCTGTGACTGGACAGCCCCGACCACACTAATCGAGCTTCAGAGCTTCTTGGGACTTGCCAACTTCTATCGACTATTCGTGTTGAGATTCTCCCATATTGCATGGGCCCTCAACCAAGTGACCAAGGTAGGAAGCAGGGAAACGTTTGCATGGGGGAAGGCACAACAATGTGCATTTGATGATCTAAAGCATCGCTTGTGATCAGTTCCAGTACTCTCCTTACCCAATCTGCAACAATCGTTTGAGATTGAGACGAATGCATTTGACTATGTTGTATGCGCAATTATCACTCAACACGGTCATCTAGTAGCATACCATAGTGAGATACTCTCAGATATTGTCCAGAAATACCCCACCTATGACACGGAAATGTATTCCATTGTGAAATCTTGTCGTCAATTGAAACATTACATTATAGGAAGGGAGACAATCATCCACACTAATCACAAGCCTATGCAGTTCATACAAACACAGGGGAAGTTGCAAAATGACCACCATCAAAAGTGGTCCACATACCTGTAGCAGTTCCATCTCAACATCAAGTATAAGACAGGGAGAAAAAATCATGTCGCTGACTGCCACAGTCGACCTCCTGTGGTTTCACTCACCATCGTGCTCCATTCATGTGGGCATGAGGCATCTAAGTGGTCCCAACTTTATCAGCGAGATCCTGACTTCTCCACCACCTATCAACTCTTGGACCAAGCATGACACTGATTGTGTATTTGTGGTGGTTGATCAATTTTCAAAGATGGCCATTCTCACAGCCTCCAAGAAGAGCATCATAGCGGCAGATACTGCCAAGATATTCTTCAAACAAATGTGGGCCCATTTTGAGATACCACATATCATCATCTCTGATTGGAACAGTAGGTTCCTCAACACATTTTGGTCGAGTATCTGGTCACCGTTGGAAACCAAGCTCACTAAATACACTGCCTTCCACCCCCAAATCGATGGCCAAATAGAGGTCGTCAATTGGATGATTGTGCACATCCTATACATGTAAAACTCTAAGCATCCACATAAATAGGATGAGATTCTTCCCTATGTTCAACATAGCTACAACAGGGCTCTCCATAGCTCCATCGGCCATAGCCCATTTTAGGTGGGGCTGGGATTCCAACCCTTGGGTCCCATTGATGTTGCACTACCTCTTTCAACCACACAGACATAATCTTCCCATGTTCATTTTGAGGCCGACAAAGCCACCATATTCATTGAGTGGATTTAGCACATCTGCCAACAGGCCCATGCGATTTTTCAGAAAGTCAATGCTAAGTACAAGGAATGCCATGATCAACATCGGGTACCGCACAAGTTTCAGGTGGGAGACAAGGTTTGGTTACATTTACAGAAAGAACACCCTACAAGTCCCCATCATAAGTTTTGTTCACTTCGCTATGGGCCTTACACTATCACCAAGGTTGTGGGTGATATTGCTTTTGAGCTCGACACTCCCCCATTCCTTAGCTTGCACCCAGTGTTCAATGTGGATCTCCTCCGGCCATATTTTCCACCATTATTGGACACCTCAGAGATCGTAGAACATAGCTCAACCCTGACTGCATGGAACAAGCATCCATTGATAATATAGTACACACAGGTCAAGGACACTCACCAGCAGAGGATCCAGCTTTATTGGTTTGTCAAGGCAGGGCAACTCCTGCACCAAGGCAAGTAGCTCACCCAGGGACAAATTCAACAGAAATTTCCTCACCTGATGGGGGCACTCAATGCAATGGATACCATTGCTTCCTAAGGAGGGAGGACTGATCCAGTTGGATATTGCTGGCCACCCACCTATTCCAACTAGCTCCTCTTGACAGTTTTTTAGTTCATCACGTTTCTCTGTAATGATGAAATTTCTTTGTAATTGTGGGTTCTACACTTTTGGGGTTGTCATGAAGACCTACACAACATCCAGGTGGATATTGGTGGTCGCCCACCTATTCCAACTGGCTTATTTTGGATGTTTTCGTATCAGTACATCTTTTTGTACTTTCAAGGTCGTTTTGGGGCCCTAAAACGTGTTTTTTTGGCTTGCCATAATCAAACTGTAGACAGAGTCAAAGTTTGACGGTCTAATGTGTATTTCTCAAAAATACCTTTCCAATGGGCTATCACATGCCTAAAGTAGAGGTCGTATGAAAACGTTACGACGTCGAGAAGTTGAGGTTCCAACTTACCCATCGGGGCCCACATAACTTTTGGTGTTTGATCTCCTAGGGTTAGGTTTTTAGATGTCTAGGGTTTTGACATTCATGAGTAATGTTTAAAAGGCCTCTTGAGCCTTATTGTAATCATTTTTCTCAGGCGAATGCACGTAGCAGCCACATCTCTTCTCAAAGATAGCTACCACCATTCGAGCAAGTTGTTTTCAATTCTACAGTTTTACAATTTCATCCTATTTTATTTATTCAATAGAAGTTATTGTTCACTGGATATATGTTGTTGTTCTTTGTATCTCTGTGTTATTGTATTTTGTCTGTTATTCATTTCGTTCCACTCATAAATCTGGATCATGAGAAGTGTCATTTGATGGGCCTCTAGGATAGAAAATGTGGAGGCCCCTCTCATGGATGATACCCAATTCATTTTTCTTGGCATTTTTTATGAGTCAAGTTGTGTGAGTGAGTAGTTTCTCAATGTGAGAGGTTCACTACTAAGTGTGAGAGGTGGCTGGAGTTGTGAGTGGAGAGGTGGTTTGAGAATCTAGATAATGTGAGAGGGATGACTTAAGCAGGTTGTGATTGTCTTATTTTCATAACAACATTCTTATGTTCATACCAACCAATCTACAAACTACAATGTGCAAGTAATGGAACTCATATATATTTTTAGGTTGCTACCATATTCTTGGATTATTGTGTACTTTGAAAATAATAAATATCAAATTTTGAACTTCATTAGTATCATGTTTCAATAATCGAAAATTAGTGTCTATGTCTAAAGTTTAGTTTATTTATTGATCAATCTATTTTCAACACTTCAATGATAAATAATAGAGATTCATTTTATATATTTGACATTGATCATAGTATGTGCAAATTTAATTTTTTATGGAGACAATTGTTTGTCTGATAGACCCTCCATGGACCTTATTGCAAATTGAAACTAGTTACATTTATGTTTCCTAAAGATAAACTACATTTTGCAAATGTCTAGGGGCCAATAATGGAATGTCACTAGAACTCTTTTTTAAATTGCTCATGCTTTTTCAGAACTAGCAAGTGTAAAGGTTGTACATTATACTATATTGTATAGTGTCTTATGCTTACAAGCTTGAAGCAACTACAAATGTTTATGATGAAGTCTAAAATTTTAATATTTCTTTAATACTTATTATTATTATTATTAGCATCCCCAACATGTCGCCCCTCGAAAAAATTGAAGATGTGCTCTAGAATTCCAGGGGATGAGGATCCCCTCATCCCTGCCATTCCCTCATTCCAAAAGCCAATGCAACATAGATTCTCACATTTCCATGACTTCTTCATCACTCATATTTGGGAACATAAAATGTCTTTTCTTTTATGATATTTGATATTAACTTGTGACTTGCATTGTTTGAGTCATTGTTTGCTAATGTTGTAATTTATGTGGAATATTACACTTGTAATGAACAACTCTTGTGTTAAATTTTAACCTCAACACTCACATTAATGACTTTTCAAGATTTCAATGCTCAATTTTCAACATTAAATATATGATTCCCTGTATAATCTGAATCACATGGAAGTAGCTTTCCCATGTTGGTTGTTTTGAATATACCTTAATTACTTTTATGAATATGCCTCTATGTTATAGCCTTTTTGGTTTCATACCATTCACTTCATAATAAAATTTAATACTTCATTTTGAATGTTTATCAAATTTAGACATGGATTTTGAAGTATACACGTTTAAAAATTTTGTCTTTTTGATATTATAGCATCTAAAAATATTCTAACTTCTAAGTTTTAAACACAAATTTTAATTATTAATTTTCAGGATTTGTTTTACATTTGTCAGTAAATTAAACATGGTGTGTAAATTAAACATGGTGTGTGGTATATTAACCAAAGAAATAATCTATGAGAGTTAGCTCAATTTGTCTAAAGTTAGATGTGAGATCTCTCCTACTTGTGTTGGTCACAAGTTCCACTCTCCTAATCCCCTTGAAGTTAGGTCCCATTATCAGGATTAACGGTTTATCATGTTTATCATCCATGGATCATGGGGAATTACTCGTAGGGTTTTCCGCGAGGATTTCCTTGGAAAAAAAATTAACCAAGGATATTATGGAGAGTGGGAGCCCATAACCTAGGGGGAAAGACACCAATTCTACTCCAAGTCCAACAAAACACAAACCCCAAGAAACCCTTGTTACATTTTGTGAAGAAAATCACTAAAAACAAGAAAAGGAATAATGGGGGTTGTGAAGAATGGATGTGCACATTGTGATTCCATGTGTTTAAGGGAAGCTACACTAGGGTGTGGCATAATATTTTGTTTGTATTTGGTGAAGGGGTTAAGGGTTGCACATGTGATCTTGAAAAAAGGATGGAGTTAACCAAGCTTCACATGCGTTCCTTGGATGTTAGTGAAATTGACGTGGACAATGACTATCCTTTTAAGGTACCTAGAGTTGTATCATCCTCCCATCATAGGCAAGATTCAATTAATCGAAATCAACTAAAACAAATTGAGTCTAAGGGGGGTCCTACTTCCGTGAGAAGAGATCTACTATTGTTGTTGTTAAACAAATCTATAAAATCTACAATGCAGTCAATAGGGATGAGGGTGATGATGTTGTAGCTAATTTTTTTATGGAAAATGGAATTGCATTTAATGCTACATGTTCACCATATTATAGAGAAATGGTGAGAAAAATCATAGTTGTTGGGCTAGGATATACAACCCTAGGTTACAAAAAAATGAGGACATCATTCTTAGATAAGGGAATTATAAGAATGCAGGGGCTTATGGGGGACCTCAAACAATCTTGGCTTCTTACAAGGTGTTCAATAGTCATGGATGGTTGGACAAAAATTCAACAAAGACTATTTGTTGAATATTATTGTCACATCTCTGGCAAAGCCCTACTTTTTAAGAGCAATTGATTGCAATGGAAAAATTAAGGATGCTACCTTCATGTTTGAGGTGTTGAAGGATGAAATTGATGAGGTTGGTCCTTCAAATGTAGTACATGTAATCACATATGCAACATGTGTTTGCAGAGCAACGGGATTGATGGTCTAAAGTTGATATAGACATATCTTTTGGACTCCTTCTTGCATGCATGCCCTTAACAATGTCCTCAAAGGCATTGGAAAAATATCTTGGATTTAAAAACTCATTTCAAATGCAAGAGAGGCACAAATGTTCATTTACAACCACCATGCCTCATTGGCAATCTTTAGGACGAAATCAGGGAAGCAATTTTTAAAACATGTAGAAACAAGATATGCAACATACTTCATTCTTCTTCGGCATATTATTGAGGTGCATGCATCCTTACAAGCCACTATTGTTGCTCAAGAGTGGAATGCATGGTTTGAGTCTAAATCAACTCAAGTGAAGAAGATAATAAATATGTTTTTTGATGAATATTGGTGGTCTAAGTGTAGATATGTTGTTTCTTTCACAACTCCAATTGTGGAGTTAATTAGGTACACAGATTCTAATTCCCCTACTCTTGGAGAAATATATGAATGTATGGGTAGCATGGTGGGAAAGGTGAGGTAGATAATTCATCAAAGAAACCCCTCTTCAAATATTTTACAAGAAATCCATAATAAAATGGAAAAGAGATGGATCAAACTCAATATCTCTCTTCACATGGTTGCATATGCTCTTAATCCAAAGTGGTATATGGAGAGACCAAACAGATTACTTCTCATGATGATGAATGGGTAAAACATGGGTTCCTTGATGTCGTAAGAAAGATGCATACTCATGAAGAAGCAAGTGTGATGCGGGAACAATTTATTGATTTTGGTACCTTAAGTCACCCTGCATTTACTCAGGGTGCACAATGAGACATCAATATTTATGTACAAAATAATCCCATTAGATGGTGGAGAATATATGGGGGGGGATTCCAAGAGCTTCTAGAACTTGCCTCGCACTTGATACCTCAAGTTTCTAGTTCTTCAATAGTAGAAAGGAATTGGTCCACCTATAGTTCAATCCACTATGTTAGGAGGAACAAGCTTACCTCTAATAAAGTAGAGAAATTGGTTTATGCGGATAGTAGTATTCCACTTTTTTCAAGGAAGCTACTTGAGTATTTAGAAGGCCCTGTAACACGATGGGATGTGGATGCTAAAGATGTTGCTCAGATTAATTATCATGAGGATAATCCTTCACCAAATGCAGGCTTGGTTGGCATACCCTTATATGACATTGCATTTAATCTTGGTGATAATGCTAGTGGTGGTGGTCGTGTTGGAGGTGTGGTACTCAGCGAGGCTCAAGCTTATATGGATAGCCTTGACACTAAAGATCACACTTTATGATAACCTTCATTGTTAATGATATATTTTGGGCCTTGGTCTTTGGGCATTTTTAGACTATGTACTAATTTGGTCATTTTGTCATATTTTGCAC
>ML790100.1:455940-469065 GCA_009831015.1 Picea engelmannii | reverse complement strand
TTTGCTGGATAATAATAAAGGAAGGACCTGGCAATTTCTCTGGTGGACGTAGCCCACACTGGGTGAACCACATAAATCTGTGTCTCTCTTGTATTGTGTGTCTTCTGTGTTTTGTTTCTGCATTTGTTTTATTGTATTGCTCCGTTGTCCTGTTTTTTCTAACATATATCAACTTTAATATCCTTAAGTAGAGTATCTCTTTTCCTATAACTTTCCTTAACCTAGAAATCCACCTTGTCTTTTGTGATCCAAACTGAGGTTACAAATTGTTTGTTTGTAAATTCCCCTAAATTAGGGTTGTATATTTTCTACACATCCTTTACTAGATAATGGAATTCATACTCCTCAAGATAGCCATGATTGAATTTAAAAGGAGTTCAAAGTTTAGGGTTACTATATTCAAGCTCCAGAAGTATTGGGTTATGATATGAACATCTATTTGGGTCAATCCATGACCTATATCTATCCACCCCTTGTAGAAAATTATCTGATACCTGAAATCTATCTATCAACTTTGATACACTTGAATTGTCTTCCCTATTATTCCTCCATGTCATACCCACATATATATGTTTAACATTGATTAAACCAACTATCTCAATTCATTATTTGAAATAATCTACAAGTTTGTTAGTCCTGGTTGTTAGACCCCATATTTATCTCTTGTTCATAGTGTAATTCATACCTTACCCCATGATAACATTACCATATTGAAAACATTGTAGTGCAAAAATCATCTCCCAGAATGGTTGTTTGTCCTTGTAAGTCCCATACACATTCAATAGAGTTATAGGAAAGCCCAAAATTTTACTAAATAAAACTGTACATAGAACTAAAATTTTAGCATAAGAGTTGATTAGTTCCATGTTTTGTGTCCAATTTGATATAATACCAACAGATAACCCAGTGGAGTCCAAATCTAAAAAATACCAACCCACTAAATAGTTTCTCAATTAACCAACTAATATATCACATCTCCCCATTGTCTCCTATAGAAATAAAATTTCAAGCTTCTCTACATATACAAGACATATGAGTGCCAATTTTTTTTTATTTTGACTTACCAAACCACATATATTCATTTATAGGATCTTAATTTAGTACCATGGTTAATGGGTGATCCTACTCTAAGAACTGTTAGAATCGGATGATGCCACCCTTGTTTTATTTCTTTTGTTTTCTTTCTACCCAAAATGGGTTCCACAAAATTGTTGGCTTTTCATCTTTCGAGGTTAGGGTTTTGTATTTTCTTTATGTTAAAAAAGGTCTCGGAGCCTCATTGTAACAATCATCTTCTTGTTAATGCGAGTAGCCATCACATCTCTTCTCAGAGATAAGATGCCACCATTCTAGCGAGTCTTTCACTCTGTATTTCTACAGTTTTGTGCATTTTGCTCATTAATAGAAATTGTGTATTACTGTATATATTTTCCTCTTGTTATATTTTTTATATATCTATGTTATATTACTGTCACTCTTTTAATATCTCTTTATCTTTATGTGTTATATCTCCGCTCTCATTTCTTGCCGAAAATAATCCGGATCAAGGTCATAATAGAAAATGTATGCTTGTAGACCTTCTTATCCCTACCCTTGCTTCCATCCTCAACATACTTCTTAGCGGGTGTTGGCAAAGTATCATTTGTAAAGGGGGAATATATATTAATGTTTAAAGAGTTTACTATATATGACTTACCAATAATATCACCTCCAATAAAAGGAGAGGGGTCACTAAGGTTTTCCATTTCATTTATCACTACCATAGGATCTATAACCACAACCTTTTGGCTCTTGATGAGAATTGTAGAATGTTCAAATTTAATATCCTAATGAATGGAGGTCATATAATTCCCAATTGCAGGAATGATGAATTCATTCTTCTTAAGTGTCAATGGATATTCATGATTTTGTAAGGAAATCAGCCCACATTAACCGTATTCTTATTAATCTAACATTTGACCATAACTTTAGTGCTTTGAGTTTCCACTTGATGGGATTTATGAAACCTTACCACATCCTTTCTCTTCCAAATCTATCTCACAAAAAGGAGCTCACATTCCCTAACAATGTGTCTATATTTGTGATAATGAGCACAATAGATGGAACATTTATGTAATCCAAAGTTTGAGTGTACACAACATCACTAAATACAAAATCCATGGATTCATATAATCCATCCATGTAATCCACCCCTTATATATATTTCCACTAGTGTATGAGCTACCGAGTCGAATGAACTCTTATTATATGATTCATCCACCATAACAGTATTTTCCAATAGATTACCAATTTCCATAATGGATTTATCAGGTCCAAAACTCTAAAAGAAACCCTAGTATTTTGACCCCATTTGGGGTACATGATGCAACCTCCCTTGTGGGATCAAATTAGGGATTCCATGGATTTAAAGATAAATATGATGAACCATCAAACCAATTTCCACCTAAAATATTCACTACATTCTCCATAGTTATGAAAATGAACCCTACCAATCCTATGGTCAATAAATGGAAGGTAGGTCCATAGCCTATAACTACTACGTCTTGCTTTTGTAACCATTCATTCAAGGAATCTATCAAATGCTTCCTACCCAGGAATTTACTGATAATATTTTCTCCATCATGATACACAATATTTTTAAACCTTAAATCATCCCCTACAATGTTAAGTACCTGAATAGATATACAAATATAATCACCAAAAATACTGAACACACAATAGATCCAAAAAGCAATATAGAAGAAACCACACTTTATTATTACCAAACCCTTGAGGTAGGGCAACACCATACAATGGATCCTATTATGGAAGGGATCCTCTCCTGTTCACTTGTCTCTTCGAGGGGGCATCCTCCTGTTGAGCTACCACTCCAAATACAATAATTCTCTTCATATCCCCTTACATTGTTTGAACCCATTTATATAGTGCTACCATCACCTAAGAACATTCTAGAGGAGGAATCTTCTAGAAGTAGAACCTTCTAAGAAGTCATTGTTGCAGGTGAATCCCCCTGCGGACAAGTGGATTCTCTCTTGGTCTCTAGACTCCTAAGACCAAGACATAAAATTTCTTAACATGGACACTGACTTCCTTTTAGATCCTATCAAGCTAATGAATGAAAGAGAAGGAGACAGATATGTACCTTATTAGCGACGTTTGTCCCTGCAAAGTCCTGGATGAGCTTCGATCTTGAGCTCCCTGATAGGTCTTGCAAAACAAACAAAGGTACAAAATACTTCCTACTCTACTGATATTAGCTCAATCATAGATCCATCTACCGCAGAAAAACTCATATGGAACAAGAACAAGTTTGAAAGAAACAGGCCAAACATTGATTATATTAATGAGAACAAGTAAAAGTACTTACAAGCCTTTGAGTGAAGGTGCAACAACTTCTTCTAGTTCTCCTTGTCCAATCCCTTTGCTCAATCAATCTCCACTGATTGCTTTGATGACATATCACTCATGAGATCATAAGTTTGATGTAATTCTCAATTTCCATTTTCAATACCTTCTTATGAGATCATAAGTTAGGTGTAATTATCAATCTTCCTTGTACCTTATATAACCTTGGAGAGGTCCAACCACTTGAGATATCTTTGGGACGAGTTGAGGATTCCTCTCCTTTAGTTGAGGATCTCCCCTAAGATCATTCCTTGACCATCTATTCAAATCCAACTACGTTCATAAATTGAGGGATTCTTCCCTTATTTGCCTCAACAAACCCAAAATTTGCCAAAAAAAGGGTAGTGCTCCCCCAAAAGGGTGCACAGGGCACTCAAGCACTCCCCTAAAGAGGATCAGGGAGTTCCAACACTCCCTGACAATGGGTAGGGGAGCGATCCTCTCCAAAATTAATTTTTTAGTGGTTTTTCCAATGGCAGAAGGCTTGTACTTCCTGTCAAGTGATTTCTCTTCTTCCAAACCACCCTTTGAGGTGTCTTAAGTGTCTTTATGATGTCGTTAGAGGCATGACATATGAAAGATGTTTTTGACACTTGCAACACTTATAGTCAATATGAGACACTTTCGGACAAGATGTGACACTTACAACACTCGTAATGAGGACACTTGCGACACTATCAAAGTGAGTAATTTTGAGGTGTAACAGTCATCTTACATTTATTATATCTAACTACCCATTTATTATATCTAACTACCATAGTGGGCCTTATTTAATAATATAGTGGATCTAGTCCACCTTACATTGAATGACCTCCACTATTATCATTATGGGCCCTCTAGGCCCCCCCACTACCTCTCTATCTACCTTACATTCCATCCCCCTTATGAAAGAGTTGTCCTCAACGCTTGATATACAACCATATACCAAGGTCCCATGGATAACTGTGGACCATAGTGTTGAAGTAGACTAGAGAACCATGGTCCCATTGAGAAATGGAAGCCACCATGTTGAAGTAGTCCAACCACCATTTTAAACCAGCGTCCCATGTCTAATTTATTATGTGAACCTCACATGGAAGATATCGACACCCAATAACCAACTTAAAATGATGTTTCCAATACTGACACCTATCATTTGGATACAAATAAGAATATCCATCCACATAGTGGGATATTATCAAAGATGAATCTACAAGGAATAATACCATTGTAGAATATGCACGATGAACGTTGGTAACTATCTCCTGATGTGGGACATTGATGTTCTCTACAGAAGGTAGAGTAGAGTCATCAAATAAAAAAAGGAAGTGGTTGTCATCCCAGAAATGACAACTATCCATATACCAATCATCAAAATCAGCCTCAAAATCATACCAAGCATATATTTCTTGATTATATTCATCTTTGAGGTCCTCCATAAGAAATATCTCCTGCATGTTATCCAATGAATCTTGAATACTACGAAAACTATCATTGAGACCATCTACAAAGCCATCTAATCTGTCATTCAATGTGTCAAACAATTGGGCTTTGAATGCTTCAGTAATCTGTATAATTTATTTGAGGGTTTGAGAAGAAATAGCCATATGAGTACTCTATGAAAATTTATGAACTCTGCAATCGTGTCGTCGTCATGAAAAAATCCAAAAAATAGAACAATAAATTACTACAGAAAATCACGGTGTTTTTCGGAAAAACCCTGAAAAATAGATGAATTTAAAATGCTCATAACTTCACTTCCCAGACTCTTTTTTGGCTGATTTGTTTTTCGAAATTGGGTGAAATTGTGAGAGGAACTCAGATATGTAATTTGTTTGGGCAAATTCGGCCTCCAAATGCTACAGAAATAAAAACAAATCGCACCGCCGTCCGCGGAAAAAACCCTGAAAATTTGCAGATTTTAAAACTTCAGTATCTTGACTTCTCAGACTCCATTTCGGACGATTTATTTTTTCAACTTGGTTTTTTTTTTATGAGAGGAACTAAGATATACAACCTTTTTCTACAAATTTTACACATAAATATACCGAAAATCTCTAGAATGTCACGACCCTCTTTTTTCTTCTCTGAAAAAATAAATCTGCAAAAATAAAAAATATTTTCCCACAATGTCTACCAAGGAAAGTGCTCTGATACCACTTGTTAAGTACCTGAATAGATCTACAAATATAATCACAACAAATACTGAATACACAATAGATCTACAGATTAAGATAGAAGAAACCACACTTTATTATTACCAAACCCTTGAGGTAGGGCAACACCATACAATGGATCCTATTGTGGAAGGGATCCTCTCCTGTTCACTTGCCTCTTCGAGGGGGAATCCTCCTATTGAGATAACACTCCAAATACAATAATTCTCTTCATGTCCCCTTACATTACTTGAACCCCTTTATATAGTGCTACCATCACCTAAGAACATTCTAGAGGAGGAATCTTCTAGAAGTAGAACCTTCTAAGAAGTCCTCTTACATTTATTATATCTAACTCCCCATTTATTATATCTAACTACCATAGTGGGTCTTATTTAGTAATATAGTGGTCTTATTCCACCTTACATTGAATGTCATCCACTATTATCACTATGAGCCCTCTAGGCCCCCCCACTACCTCTCTAGCTACCTTACATACAACGTATCTAACCCTATATTCTTTCCTCTTTAATACCTTATAGTTCTTCTTAGGACCATGAGACTCAATAGAAACCTCCTTACATCCAACCAAAGAAACGATGTCAAGTCCACCTTTGATGAACCCTAATCCACAACAAAGCTTCAATGAGTGAGAATAGGACTCAATTTGGTTTTTTTTCCCCTATGTAGATGGGGCATTTGACAAGCTTACTAAATACCTTATTAATTTTGAACAAGGCATCTAGCTTACAAGTGAATTTAATTGTCAACCCAAGGGTTGCCTGCTTACAAGGTGTTGTGCAAAGTATATGCAGTTCTCAAGAAATTTATTTAAAATATGAACACTAACATGTTATTCCTAAACTAACTAAAATTCCAATTCTACTTCCAGGAAATAGAGCATATAGAAAACATTACTATAAACAACAGAAAATAAATTATAAACTATAGCTTGAAATTCATTAGCACACAAGTATATTAAATGTTCTGCAGCCACACACCATAAAACATTTAGTAGAAAATATCTACATTAGATCAATCAGCCTGTAGAGATCATTTCAGAATGGTAAAATAATAAATTATGAACAATACTGCAAACTAATTACAAAACAACATATAACACAACACTTGTCCCCTCAGATTGGGCCCTTCCTCTACAGAGAAAGTTGTTGTAATAACTTCAACAGATAAGTATTAAATCATCGTTTAGAAATAATTTCACTAAGTTCATGCATATAGAGATTGGAAAGAAATACTAAGCAAGTTACTGTATTATGGAAAAATATCTACAGAAATATATAAGTCTCATTTCCCTTCACAGAAAGGTAGACGTTTCCTTTATAGGAATCTAGTTTAAAAAATTCATTAACATTATTAACTATAGTATGCTTGAGAATCAAATATTCTCAAACCAATATGAAACAAAGTTATGAATAACTACAAAACAAAATGAAATATAATTTTCTAGAATTGGGCCTGCAGATTAGGTGGCATCTCTATCTAGAAAAAAAATTGATAACCAATTTGATGTTGTCATTTACTTCAAAATGGAATCATGTATTTAATACATTCTATCACAAAATCCATAGGATTTTCGAAAATGAGATGAGTTCATGGTTATGTAGCAAAGGTGTCACTCAGATCCACAACAATGAACACATGGTAGCAAGGGACATAATGCCTAGAACTCATGGATCCATAGCAATGGCTCCACAGTAATGGAAACATGAAATGTAGTGGCTGTAAATTCGTATATCCATAGAAATGGTTCCACAATAATGGAAAATGGTCATTTGAAAATCGTATCTGAAACATACATAACCTATAAAATGATTTGTACTAGTATTTAATCTACAATCCAGATACGAAGTATACGAAAATATTCCCAATGCATTATCATAGCTCAATGAAATGCCAAGCAATGAAAGAGTACCTTTGGGACAATATACCATATTTGGTAAGGAAATTATCAATAATCATGGAAAAAGGATGTAAATAAAAATGAAAAAACATGGTAAAAAGGATGTCAAAATAGGGTCTCATAATCTCCCCCCCACTGATCTTGTTGTGCATCCACATGCAACCTTAACACTCAATCTGAATCAGATTCAATATGTGCATGTTTCTGATGAAGATATCTCAAATTGAAGAGGGATGGCCATCTTCATAGCCTGGATAATACCCTATATTTCTTTCAATCATTTTCCAATAACTATTTTCCTCTCGTGGCCTCCATTTATGAAAATGTTGATACTTTGGTGCATGACACAAAATAAAAGGGAAATGAAACTTGAGTCTTATCCATGTGATACCATATCATCTTAAGCATGATATATATCATTATACTCTATTCATGATATGTTTCTAATAGTGTGCTCACAATGTGCAATAGTACCTTGTTGGGTTCCATTGATGAGAGGTACCCACTAAGGTTCCTTTAACAATTTGTGGTGTGTTCCCAGAATCACTTGTGTATTATGGTTCTCACCCCTATCTCATAGATTGCAGTTCTACCCATTGTGCTCGATAGATGTTTTAAAATTATCCACTGTAGTTGGATGCTCATAAAAGAGGTGTTGGCACGCTGTGGGAAGAACCAAGGTTCAACATTAATTCACCAACAAAACCATCAGATATCGTCCCTTTCGGAATCACACACAATCAGGTGAAGTCCCACCCACAGTATATATGGGGACTACAAGATCCAGGTTTCCATATTCATGAAGGGATGGGAGGCAGTTCTCATAACCATTATACTTAGAATTAGTTCATTATACCTTATATCATGTGTGTACAAACATAATAGCATGTAAAACATTCATAACATCCATACGTTCATTATATGTGAGTAATAAACATAAAAAAAAAACCATCAAGACACAGGGAAACCATATTTAATGTGGTTCACCCAAGATGGGCAACGCCCCCAAGATTCGGCTTCCTATTATATTATTCAAAATCATCTCTTACAAAATGTGTGAACTGCGCTCCTACATCATGCCCTTGCCATTCTCCTATCCCTACACATGTCTCTGTCATTATTACATACTCGAATACATTACATAATTATGCTCATCTCACACTTAGCTACTTTTCATTCTAAGTTACTCGACGCCTCTCTATCCCAAAACATTTAAATATTTATACAACTACATTAGATATTATCGCATGTCAATGGACCCAAAATATCTAATGGATTTAACAATATTCCTTCCTTTTTATGCACGCTAGTCCCAAAAGTGCACCAATTTCCTTTCCTTATTTTGCACACGTTGTGTAGCTCCCAAAACTGGTCCCAAAATCCTGTCCCAACAGGCCCCCAACACTCACATGTGGCTCATATTGAGCCACTCAGTTCTTCTGCTATGATCCCTTCAATGTCGCAATGAGCTTATGAAAAGTTTCATTTGTAGTTGCGACCTTCTCCTTTTTTTGTGCTTCTTTCATCAAAATATCATTTGTTGTCTCCATGTTAATAGGGGTCTTCAATTTATTTTCATTGTCTTGCACTGCTTATGTCACTACGACTTGTGCAATTGCAAGTTCTTTAGTCACCCGGGAAGCTTCCTCTTATAGAGGTTCAATATTTTTTGCAATATTCCATTGTTCATCTCTAATTTGGTTTATCTCTTGGTTCAACTGCCTATTTTCAATGATTTAAGCCATTCGTTATGTTGGTGATAAAGTGTTCATTGTTTCTGTGTTCTTCTGCACCTTGTCCTGCGTAGTCTGCAACCTCTGTTCTAGTGCCTGTAGTTATACATTCTCCAATAACTAGGTCCACACTTGTGTACTCTCTTCATATATCTTAGAACATTGCTCATCCAAACTCTTAATGTTCTCCACAGTGGTCATGACTGTTTTATCCCTTTGCTCTCTTTCTTTTGGTGGAGTACTTGGCATTGTGCAGGTTTCCAAGTCTATTATCTTCACGCAGAAGCCCTGAATGGCTTTGTTGATCTTCATTACTTGCTCTTCCAATGAGGCATCTGATTCCATTTATAATTCTGGTATGTTTTTGTATACTTCCTTCACTGTCTGGTGCAACCTCACTTGTATCTGCACAGCCTCGTCCCGTTCTTACACTAGTTTTTTGTATTTTGCATGTAGTGTTGCATTATCCTCATTCACTTTGGCCAACTCCATAGAATTCGACTCTACGCACAGCTGAATTTATTGTGTGACACTTGTATGCAAGTTGTGTAACACGTTCATGGGTAACTGAGACAACGCTAAGTCAATATGAATTAATGCTTGAGCTCGCTCCTACATCTCTATCATGGGGGACTCTATAGCCCCTAGTGATATATTCATTATTCATCGCTCTGCGAATGCTGATGGTAGTTGTGATGTTTTTGGTTATGACTCTGTTTTCTTCATCATGCTATATATCTTTTCTTCTTCTATTGTTCAGACTGAAGCTATCCTGGTTGATTCCCAAATCTAGCACAATGTAGAAATCTGCGCCTGCACATTCATGTTGTTAAGGTCCTAACCCACACATAGGTAGATCAATGTATTCGGATGTAATAAAGGTCAATATTAATAAGACCTTTCAATAAAATAGAATAAGGCGGATGTAAGAAGACCTAATAGAAGCTTTCGCTTCTAGAAGGATCTTCCTCTAGATGCTTCTCTTAATAGACACATTTAGTATAAATAAGGGTCGAGGGTATGCAATCCCTAGCTTGGAGATTATTGTAACAGAGCACTGCTCGACTGGAGGTTGCCCCCCCGAAGAGGCCTGTGAACATTGCTATCTGAATCAAAGTGATATTTCTGTTGCTATTGCATATATCATTTCTGTGTATTGTGAAGATTATGCTGGATATTTTACTGTTATTCTGTCATTTCTAGCATTTCATTTATGTTCTGCATATTTTATATATCTGGTATCTTGCAAGTGGTATCAGAGCACCTTCCTTGGCATAAATTGTGGGTATTTTTTTTTCAGGGTAGAGACGTATTCCGGCGTCTTTAAGCCACAGAGATCTTTCGTTACGTGCATAAACCCGCGGTTGAGGGATTCATACACGCAGGAAATACAAGTGGTTCTTAAGCACACATCTGTTGGCCACCCTTGTAACCCATGTTGGTACCCCTTCGAGTGGTAGTGCATCAGACAACACCTGTGTACGGATCGACCTAGATTTCCTGAAGCCCTCTATAGATAAACCTATCGGCCGCCAGACTGCTATAGTGTCACCGAGAAAAACACTCGGGAAGATACTCTCTAGTACCTGGGTAGTTGGGTAGTACGGCTAAGGGTACAGTCTATCCTCCTTAGTTAGTTCCCTGAGATATTGGGCCGAGTACTACTGTTGGACCCCGCACGTATATCAGAGAGCTATAGCACAGGGCAAACCCTTGTCTGTAGAACCCTTGAATACCTAACCTTGGTAAGCATAGACAACAACATAAACAAATTAAACCAGCAAGATCTATTGACGTGCATCTGTTTTGGCGTTGCTAAGTAAATACTTTCTGGTTCAGAGTTTGGGGATTTCAGCACTACAACATTCTTCAGACCAAAGTATAACCCCGCAGCTGTAAATAAAAAAAAAAAAAAAAAATGTCTGGAAAATTTTTCACCATTATTTGAGACCTATTCCATTAGACTCATAACTTCCCCCTTGTCACATTCATCCATATCATTTTTCAGCAAAAAATTCTGACCCCGCCCACTCCCATTGTTTTTCACCATTATTTGAGACCTATTCCATTAGACTCATCTCTTCCCCCTTGTCACATTCATCCATATCATTTCTGCAAAAATTTCTAACCCCGCCCGCTCCCTTTCCAGTTCACCCATCATCATGGCCCACACCCGTAGCCAAGAACTAGATTCTCGCATCAACACCTTGGAATCTGGTTTCCTTAAGACCCAACAAGAAATGCAACAACTCAGTGCTACTATTGCCTCCCGTGATGCCTCCCTAGATGCCTCCCTAGATGCCTCCATAACTGCATCCATCAATGTCATAGTGCAGTCTGCAATGGCGGAAGTCAAACAGGAACTTGAATCTGTCTTGGTATCACTCTGCACCAAACTCAAAATCTCTCTCGATGACTCTTGTCCTGATGCACATAAAAAGAATGAAGGTGAAACTTGTTCCCATTCCTTTCAACCCCATCATTTTCAAAGGGACATACGCCTTCCGCGGGTGGATGTAACCAAATTTGATGGCTCAAATCCCACTGGTTGGGTCACACAAATGGAACATTATTTCTCTCTCTACAACATTACAGATGACTTGGCCAAACTCCGGTATGGTGTTCTCCATCTAGATCAAGAACACTGGCAATGGTGGCAATGGAGAAAAACTTCCCGTCAAGGATATATTGCTTGGACCCAATTTGTTGTTGAGCTTTATGAATGCTTTCACACTGACACCAACCATTTGGGCCGTTTGAAAAAATTGAAGCAATCAGGCACAGTTGAAGACTTCATAGCGGCATTTGAGCGTCTGGCTTTTTGGACAGAGGGCATGACTGATGCTTTCTTTCGAGAATGTTTTATCAGTGGCCTCAAGGAAGAGATTCGGGCACATGTCCTCATGGCTCAACCTACGACTTGGGTGGAGGCTATCAAAAAATCTAAAGAAGCACAACAAATCGTTTCCTCTCAAAACCGTAACCCTTCCTTTCTTCCGCGCCCTAAACCAGTAAACCCCACCACTCCCTCCGCCCCATTAAAAATCCAAAAATTGACCAGGGCTGAAATGGATGAATGCAAACTCAAAGGCCTATGTTATAATTGTGATGACAAATATTTCCCAAGCCACAAATGTAAGGAACAAAAGCTCTTTATGGCCATCTCTGAGGATATTCAGGAAGAAGATGTTGAAAACTCCCCTATGCCCGAGTCACCAGAAATTTCTGAAATCAACCCTCCCTCCGACCCTCCCGAAGTGGAACCAATCATTTCCCTCAATGCTCTAACCAGCTTCTCTGCACCCCAAACCCTCAAGCTAATCGGTTACATCAACCATCGAAAGGTCATCATCTTGGTTGATAGTGGCAGCACCCACAATTTTATTCATCGCTGCATTGCCCAAGAAACCCATTGCTACATCCATCCTGTCAATAATTTCCAAATCATGATTGCCAATGGTGGTTCTATGAAATGTGGCGGGCGCTGTGAAAATGTGCGTCTCCAAATAGGTGACTACAACATCAAATCCCATATGTTTGCTATTGACATGGGCGGTTGCGACATTGTGTTGGGTGTCGAATGGCTAAGAACCTTGGGTCCCATTCTCATGGATTTTCAGAACTTAACCATGCAATTTGACCAAGGAGGCCACAAACATAAATTTCAAGGCATCACTGCGGGTTCTCCTGAAATCATCAGTTCTCATCGTATGGAAAAATTGCTCAAAAAAGGTCATTTGGGTGTCATAGCCCAACTCCATGCCATACAAGCCACCGAGATCCCACCTGTGCCCCAAGACCTCCAAGCCCTCCTTTCTAAACATCAAACAGTCTTTTCCACTCCCCAAGGACTCCCTCCTTCCCGCAGTGTCCATGATCACTCCATTCCCCTTGTCCCAGGAAGCCTTCCCCCAAATATACGTCCATATCG
>ML790100.1:430974-453680 GCA_009831015.1 Picea engelmannii | reverse complement strand
ATGTTTCATGCTTGAAGAAGGTGATTGGAACCAGGTGCCAAATTCAAACCAACCTTCCAGAGTTAGCTGAAGAAGGATCCATTTGGCTACAACCAGAAGCAGTTTTGGACCAGCGGGAGCGTCACCTGTGTCAGAGAACCATCCAGGAAGTGCTAGTACAGTGGAAAGATATGACTCCAGCAGATGCCACTTGGGAACCAGCTACCATTCTGCAACAGTTTCCACATCTCAAGCCTTGAGGACAAGGCTGTTTTTAAGGGGGCAGACATGTTAAGGTCCTAACCCGCACATAGGTAGATCAATGTATTCGGATGTAATAAAGGTCAATATTAATAAGACCTTTCAATAAAATAGAATAAGGCGGATGTAAGAAGACCTAATACAAGCTTCCGCTTCTAGAAGGATCTTCCTCTAGATGCTTCTCTTAATAGACACATTTAGTATAAATAAGGGTCGAGGGTATGTAAACCCTAGCTTGGAGATTATTGTAACAGAGCACTGCTCGACTGGAGTTTGCCCCCTCGAAGAGGCCTGTGAACATTGCTATCTGAATCAAAGTGATATTTCTGTTGCTATTGCATATATCATTTCTGTGTATTGTGAAGATTATGCTGGATATTTTACTGTTATTCTGTCATTTCTAGCATTTCATTTCTGTTCTGCATATTTTATATATCTGGTATCTTGCACATGTGCATTTCTTCCTGTTTTTGTGTAGCTCGTAGAAATTCTTATTCAGTTACTTCCTTGACCTAATCCCTGGTATTCTCCAAGTCATCCTCAGTCAAGACTTGGATCGCTACTTCCTTGAAGGAATTTCTCTTCTTATGTGTTATGACCCAAGGGGGGAATATATATGGATAAATGGGCCTAAATGTACATGCAATGTGTAAATACATATGTAATAGGGTCGGCCTAGAGATAAAGACACACCATGTGCAAGTGTGAATAGCTATATATAAGAGATCATATATTCATTATTGGCAGGTGAATTGTGAAGTATGAAAGGTATTTGGTTATTTGGAGGGGGTTCCCCTATTATTTAAGGAGTTATTGTGTAACTTGTCTATATTGGAGTTATGCTCCATGTTAACATTTTGTATATGGTGTGTACTTTTGTTATTTTATGATATTTGTAATATTTTGGATCATTACACAGTACTTAGAAGCTGGAGCACCAAACCACTATTAGGAGGAGGATACTGTGAGATATGTAATAAATGGGGACATAACCCCCATGAGTGTTACCCATGATTTTGGTCATCTTGATGGTGTATTGAAAATGTTGTACTCAAGCTCCTAACAAGAACTTTCTCCTAAGAAAAGTGGCATTCATCTCCTTCCAGAAAACATATTTTTAAAGAGAGTTCACAGGCTGCTTATAGCCTAGGGTGCGAGAATGACCCATTCTCGCAGGCCACCTTCAGCTAGGGTGTGAACTTCTCGCACTGTGCTCTATACCTAGGGTGTGAACTTGTTCTCAAGCTTGGAAAAAAGATGAAGTCTCGATGGTTCTAAAAGGGAATCTTCTAGAAAATGGGTTGGCATTCGAATGGTTATCATTTTACTAGTTTCTCTAATTTGGTGGGATCATTCTCATCCATGTAACCATCTCATCCTCTCCTATATATTGATAGGATTCTCATGGAAAAGGTTAAGCAAGATTAATTGGAGAATTGGTGAAGGAATTGTGTGAAGAACCCAGCTTGAACAGGAGCTTGGAGACTCTACTAGGTCTATCAAGAGTAATTGGATCTTCTTCATACAAGGACCGAGCAAGTGTGTGTTGGAACCAAGAGTCACTGAAATGAAGCTTGCGACATCAAGGCGATCAGGTTGTATCTTCTACTTTCGATTAATATGATACAGCGACATGTCCCTTTCCCATAAAGTCATTCTTACATTATTGTGTAATTCCTTGATCATATGCATAAGTTGACGATTGAATATATTTTGCTATCTTCACTTTGGTTGGTTTGTGTTGTCTTGGTCTTGACCTCACGAGAGCACCGGAGCGAAGCGGGAGAAACAGAGACCCTAGGAAGCGATACAAAGGTATGTTACTTGTTCCTCCTTACTAGTTATTTCAATGGTCATAACTTAGGGAAAGAGTCATGTCCTATCCTGTTTTGTTCTAGATCCAGGTGGATCTAGGGAGATCTGTTAGTGTCTTCACCTACCGATTAGTCCGATAACAAAATCGGCGACTCCACTAGGGATGGAACCCTTTTCTTCATGGTTTTTGGTGTTTTTCCTTAGCCATTTTCTCTTGCCTTACCTGTCTCCATTTCTATCAATCTTTGAGTCTTCAGGACACCCTGATAGACTCTCTGGGTCTAGAAGTCCCTTCAAATTTTTTGTCTTTTTCCAAAATTTTGCCTAGTTTCAGGCCTTCTCGCATTGAACCCCACAGTGGCCTGCGAGAAAAGCTTGAGTTCACACTCTGCTTTTAAGTCCAGTGTGAGGTTCTCACACCCTTCTCAAAGTTACCCTGCGAGAATGCTCCATTCTCGTACTGTGTATTACTGATGGCCTGCGAACCCTCTTTTAAATTTTTTGGATTTAAGGTTTTTGCATGTTCAGATGCCCAGATCAGTATAAGTGTCTGAAAATAACTTCTTGGACCATTGGTTGATGTTTTCGTGTCTTCGGATTTTGTGCACAATCAGTCTTCGGAAATCAAAGGCTCTTTTTGTCCACCTTTTTCTCAACTCTCATCTCTTGAATTTTCTTAGCAAGGATATACTCTTTGATCCTGGAATCTGAGTACTTGTTTGGTTAGGAGCCGGTGATCGGTTTGAAAGTTGGGAGTCTTTGTCTTTCTCATTTGCTCATTATTTGGAAGATCATTGTTCTCATGCAATTGAAAAGACTAGTTTTGTCTGCTTGTCATTTTTGTCTCCATTGAAAGATTGGTTAGGGTTTTGTTTATTGCTTTTTCATTAGTTATTGGTTTTCCTCACGTTCACCACCATGGTGTAGATCCTTTTTGAAAAGTAAAAAAACATTTTTCTTTTAAAATCATTTTCGTTTTGAAAATATTGAAAATCAATTGTTGAAATTGTTGAAAAAGAACAAATAGAGAATTGTCTTTATTGCGTGATTCGTTGAGATTGCATTTTAAAGGAGATTGCATATCGTAGTTCAAGATTTTTCCAGAAAACTCCTCTTTCCATCCCATACATAGGATTCATCGAATGAAAATTGATATATTTCATTCCTATCTATGCATTGTTGGGTCAAAGTCTCACACAACATCAGTTTCACCTCTGTTTCCTTTGAGTAACAACAGCCCTTAAATGATATTGCGTAATTTTAAAATTTAACTAGTAACTCTTTTTAGGACTCTATTACACAAACAATTAGCTAGGCTAGCACTTTGGAACAGGCAGAGAGATACACTCTCCAAAGCAAAAAACACACAATAGCATCTTGTGTTAAGGAGTGTCAAAATTCCATTTACAACATTCCGTCCTGGGAAGCCCTTCTCACACAAGGGTCAAACACGAGGTCGCATTGATATTGACAGAGTTATTCACCCTGCTTTGTTGATATCGGTGTAGAGATTGCACGTATTACGGGGGTCACTTAGAGGTATACCCACAATGATGAGTGAAAGCCTCTCAAGTTGATTTTGGGCTAGATACCCTGCCCTTGCGTGTGGATCGGACTGTCGACTGTCCCCCAGGATTTATTGTTGTCGGTGGTAACCTTAGTGGCCTATATTTTTAGGGTCTTACACAAGGTGATTGTGAAGGGGCAAGTCTTCACAATACCTGGAATCAACGTTGACCAAACTCACTCGGGCTCCTTGGAGGGTATACCCATGATTGTGTGTGGGAGCTTGCTCCAGGGTGTAAGTCCGTTAAGCAGGTCATCAACATAACTTTTCCACCCTAGCCCAGCCCCTTCTCATCTCATTGTTGCGACGTTGGATTTCATCACCAACTAGTGACTTTGGAATTAGAAGGTCCTGTTTGCTTGGTATTGTTTCCTAGATTTTGTTCACTAGCGCATGTTGTTTGTTTACCCAAGTTGACCATAGGTTGTTTCTTCGTAAATTTGTAACTCGTTCACAATAGACCCTCCACATTGTTCACATAGAAGGCAGGGCTTCCCTCCAGAAAACATGGAAGGTTCTCAACCCCTACCTACAAGCTCACCTGAGGGATCTCCTCAACAGAGTGAAGTCCAAGACGTCACCACCCCACAAGTGGAAAGAACTGACTCTCTAGAACATTTTCGAATTACCAATTCTCGAGAGGACTTTCGACTTCACCCCGATTCTGAGAGACGTATTATGCAAGTGAATTCTTCTGGAGACTTAGTTGTTTTGTTTTCTAGATCACCGACTGGACCTTTTCCAAGACCTGAAGGCCAAGATCCTTTTTGGTTTGCTGGCATTTTTAGACGAGACCTTTTTGGTGCAGGATCAGGCGTTGAAATCACCATCTCACCTGTGTTCCCCGAAACCTCTGACCCAGACACAATACCTTTTACTACTGCTTATTATTTCTCTAGTACAGACACTCTGCGAGCTGACCACATCTTGACGGTCCTTATAGAAATGGTCCATTACACAGACACTACGAGTATTCACACCAGGATTATAGTGGCTAGTCAAGCCCCCATCGGCACACCGTTCTTGCCCAGTGTCACCCCAATGCTTCCACCCGGATACCGTGCATTGAATGCTTCTATTCCCACTCCTATGAAAACCCCATCTGGAACTCCTGGTGGTCCCTCTTCTTCTGGGCACTCTCCTCCCGGCTTCATTCTGACACTTCCTCAACCCCCTTTCGAAGGACCTTTTTTGTCCTCTATCAGCGGCACTAATCCTGGTGGCACTATTCCGTCATTCACACCAAATTACCAGATTCCTGTTGGTGGACAATTTCACCAAGGAGGTTTGACTCAACCCCCCCTTATAGGGAAAATTCCTATTGGAACACAAATTCCTATTGGAACACAAATTCCTATTGGAACACAAATCCCAATTGGAACACAACCCCCAATTGGAACTCAACCCCCGATTGGAGGACAACCACCACCGACCCCACCCTATGGACAAAACATACCTCCATCCTTGGCCCAATATTGGAATCATCTGATACAACATAATCCTCAATTGAATGGGGGGAAACAGCTTCCAGCTACATCCATTATACCCCCGAGTATAGGCCAACCATATCCAGGTACGTCCAATCCTATTTGGGGCTCGAATGCTCAAACTCACGTCCCTATTCAAGGATACAATCCCATGAGCTACTTTCCTCCACAACAACCACCGAATCTGCCTAGGTCTTCACATTATATGCAGACTGGTTATGGTCCCACTGGTTTGCCGATGGGACTCCCTCCCCAAAGCCACCAGTACCCACATGTGAATAGACAGTTACTCTTCTTGGCCACTTTGGATCTCCCGGATCTGTCAAGGATTTTAAATGATCCAATCCATCACTCTCCCCATTGGCCCTCTATACCAGCCAATATACCCTCTGACATCCCTAAATTCGATGGAAAAGCGGGAGAGGACTCGAACAATCACGTCATGACTTTTCACCTCTGGTGTTCATCCAACTCCTTGATGGATGACTCTATCCGATTACGTCTTTTTCAAAGAACTCTCATAGGTTTTGTTGCGAAGTGGTATATAGAATTACCACTAGGTTTCTTCACCGACTTCAACACCCTAGCTATGGCCTTCCTCACCCACTACTAGTTACCGATCCGTTATGAAACGAGGACCGAGATTCTGAGTTCTTTCAAACAAAACAAAGCCACTCATATATCCGATCACATTCATGAGTGGCGATGGAGACGACGTCTCATCAAACTCGAACTTCCCAATCAGTTGCTGGTAGAGTGGTTCACAAAATCATTTGTGAACGACATCGGTCATGATATCGCCATGGGTGGAGTTGTCACAGAAGAACAAGCCATAAGTCGTGCTCAATACCTTGACCTCGTTTACTCACAAATGGGTACTCTTTACGACTTACTCCCTGATGCACCTCGTCCTTCCACTTCCGCCACTTCAACTACCCCAGCTACTTCTCATGCAGCCGACGGTGTGATTGTCACTTTCCATGCCCAACCACATTCCGCCTCAAGCACCAACCCCAAACCTGCTTCTTCTAATGTTTAAAATGCTTCGTCTCCTGCCCCTCCCACTGGCAAGACTTCTTAGGTAAATGTTGTTCAATCTACCCCAGCCGGTAAAAACAAATCCAAAAAGGGAAGGGGTAAGAATAAGGAGGAAAAAAATACTTCTCAAGCAGAGAGAACCAAAACTCCACCTGTTGACAATAGGGATAAGCGCAAACCCCGATACCCTTGTCTTATCTGCGGTGATGATCACTACACAAAGGATTGTCCGAGACGCGCTGAGGTTACTAAGTTCCTTCAAGGATCCCCCAAACCACCCACTCCGGTCATCTTGTCCCAACCCTTCCCCTCTCAACAACAGGCCCAATTGGTCATTCATGACCAACCTTCCCCTTCCACTACATCCTATGTATTGATGTGTACTGGCGATTCAAAGAAGAATGACATTGCACTCACCACTCGAGCCAAAGATTATTCTCCCTCTAAAGAGAAGGTTGATGATCTACCTCCTTCATTGGTACAACCCTCTCCCGCGACTCCACCCACCAATGGTCCTATTCATCTCGAATGACCGAGCCTTGACACAGTTCTTCGACCCCCTCCAAAGGGCATCGTTCGAAAATCGGCTTTCAATCCTCATGCTCGTGCTGCCCAGAACTACAACATTGTTGAAGATCTGGCCCAGGCACCTTCTGCGATGTCAGCCCTCGAAGTCCTTCAAAGTTGTCCCACACAACGGAAGGCACTGTTAAAATCTATCGGTGGAATCGACCCAACGGACACGAATTTAATAATTTTTGACTTGGAAGATCACATTCCAAGGTTACCCCCTAAACTCGCATTCCAAATCCAAGTGATTGTCTTTGACAAAAACATTTGTTAAACCGTTATCGACGAGGGTGCCTCGACGTGTGTCATGTCTGTTACCTGCTGGAAAGCCATCGACTCTCCCTCTTTGACTGAATCCCATAACACTCTCAAAGCCTTCAATGGCTCCGGTTTTAAGCCCTACGGTGTCCTTCCTTTGTTTCCAATCACACTAGAAGGAAAAATAGTCCAAGTCAAAGTGGAAGTCCTTAATGATCCTCTTGATTACAATGTTCTACTTGGCCGTAGCTGGATCGATTCTATGTGCGTAGTTGTGTTGACTCTTTTTCGTGTTGTACATTTTCCACATCAAGGAAAGGTCATCACCATTGACCAATTAGCCTTCTTTAACTCCGATACACATACTGGCAACATACCATTCATCGCTAAAACCCCACCGGGTTACAAGAATGTCGGTGTAGGTCTTCTCAAAGACTCCTCGTTAATGGGCACTTTCCCCATTCCACCACCCGACGTTCCACACTCATTTGTCGCTTCAATTAACATGATCTCCACCTCGATTCATGAAACCCCTATGTCTCACGACCCATGGCTGGTACCTGACCTTGGCGATCATCTTCGTTATAATGACAAAATGCCTTTGAGTCCGGTTGAATCTGCCTATCAGGCCATTCAATCGGAAACCCCCTCTACCCCCTCTCTTGGTGAGTTATCTCTAGATCCCTTCCATGTAATTTTTCCCACAGACGCGATGATCATGTCTGTCATGGAAGACACCCCTTGGGATGATGGACATCACCGTTCCATCCTCTTCCTGGAGCAACATACCATCGAGAACTACCAACAGATTTCGACCCCATTGACCATTGTAGTCATTTCAACCATTCCTGAGTGCACACACGATGTGTTTTCTGAAGGGAACTTAAGCAATATCTCACCCACCATTCCCATCGACATATCCATCAAACCTGGAATTTTCTAAAATGTGCATATTGGAGCTTCGTGTTCCCCTGATGAAATCGTCACCTACACGTCTCTTTTCAAAGAGTTTCGTGATGTCTTCACCTGGAGCTATGAAGAAATGTCGGGTATCGACCCCGACATTGTCATACATGAGATCAAGACATACCCAGATGCTAAACTCGTCTGGCAACGCCTTCGTTTAGTTCACCCATGTAAATCAGCTGCTATCAAATTTGAAGTCAAGAAACTTCTTAAAGTCGGCTTTATATACCCGGTGACCCTCACTAACTGGGTTTCCAATCTTGTCCTAATCGATAAGAAACAAGGCACGATCCATGTGTGCGTTGATTATAGGGATATTAACAAAGCTTGTCCCAAAGACAACTTTCCTACCCCCTTCGTCGATCATATTGTCGACGATTGCGCCGGAAGTGAAATCTTCTCTCTGATGGATGGTTTCTCCAGATATAATCAAATCAATATTGTTCCCGAGAATCAACACAAGACGGCTTTTATTTGTCCTTGGGGCACTTTCGCCTATCGGAAACTCCCTTTCAGTCTCAAGAATGTTGGCGCAACTTTTCAACGCACTATGTCTTATGCCTTCCATGATATCAAGCACATCGTGCAACCATATCTTGATGACTTACCCGCTCATTCCATGCACCGAGTCGATCATCCAATCCACCTCCGAGCCATTTTCGTCCACTGTCGGTTTTACCATATACGCTTGAATCCTCACAAATGTGTTTTCTGCATGGAATCCGGCTGACTTCTAGGCTTTATTGTTTCACGTCAAGGGATCAGGGTAGATCCTTTAAAGGTTGAGGTGATCCTTAATCTCCCTCCTCCTTCTACACTTCGTCGGTTACAAAGTTTGCAAGGGAAAACAAACTTTCTTTGTCATTTCATCCAGAACTACGCCGAGATAACTCGTGGATTTATGCGACTACTCAAAAAGGGGTCTGAGTTCGTATGGGATACCATCGCAAATAAAGCCTTCAAAGCTTTGAAACTATCCCTGACACGTGCTCCGCTTCTCTTCCCCCCCGATTACAATCACGATTATTTCCTCTACCTTACAGCCTCAGATTACACCATTGATATGGTTCTCGTCCAAGAGGATGATTCTCATGATGAACATGTTATCTATTACTTGAGTCAAAGTCTAGTGCCTACCGAAACCAAGTATCTACATGTCGAAAAACTAGCCTTGGTATTCATCCAAGCAGTTCAACACTTCTGGCACTATATCCTCTCTCGCAAGACTATAGTGATTTCCAACTACAACCCTATGCAACACATTCTCACATGTCAATTGCTAGGGGGAAAATACTCCAAATGGATCGTGATACTCCAGGATTTTGACTTGGAATTCGAACGAGCCAAGTCCAAGAAGTCTTTAGTGTTTTCCGAGTTGATATGCGACTTTCCCTACTCTGAAACAGAAAATGTAGCAGCCGATTCATTACCTGATGAATCCCTTTTCGTAATTAGTTTCGAAGATCTTTGGTATGAAGATATCATCATATATCTCCAAACCCAGACTTTCCGGCCTAATTTTTCCAGTACTGACTGACGTTGAATACGCTACCAAGCCTGTCAATATATTATCCTCGGGGATACTCTTTATCGTCGGGGGATTGAATTAGTTTTTCGACGCTGCCTCACATTCGACGAAGCCGAGAAAGCCTTAAATGACTGTCATTCTGGAGCCTGTGGTGGTCATATGTTCGGGTATGATATTGCCCAGAAGATCTTACGAGCAGGGTATTTTTGGCCTTCTTTATTTAATGATTGCATAATCGTCGTCCAAAAATGCCACGCTTGCCATACCTATAATCATAAGATACGGTCACATCCCGCTCCTCTTCACCCTGTGGTCTCCGTTGATCCCTTTGTGAAATGGGGCATCGATTTCATGACATGTCACCCCCACTCAGCCGGGGGGGCATGGATACATTATTGTAGCCGTAGATTATTTTATGAAATGGTCCGAGGTGATGCCGACATTTGACAATACTGGAAAGACCGCAACATTATTCATTTTTAATCACATCATAGCTCATTTTGGTGTTCCTCAGGCTATCGTCACTGATCACGGTAGCCACTTTAGAAACTTCATGATGTCTGAACTCACTGAAAAGTTGGGTCTTCGCCATGAAAACTCAATGCCCTATTACCCACAAGCCAACGACCAAGTCGAAGCGATTAACAAAGTTCTCATAACTATGCTTCGACAAATGATAGGGATTCACAAAACAAGTTGGCACACAATGTTGTTTTCGGCATTGTGGGCTTACCGGACATCCGTTAAGTCCACTATTGGGTTTTCACCTTTCCGGTTAGTCTATGGTTTGGAATCCATTCTCTCGATCGAATGTGAGATACCCTCTTTAAAACTAGTTGTTGAACTCCTACCAAACACTTCTGCTGAGGAAGAATGTCTATTGTATCTTATGCGATTAGACAAAACTTGATGTGATTCTACCCTAGTCATAGAAGCCCACAAGAAACGTATCAAGGCCCAATACGACAAGCATGTCAAGCCTCGCATTTTCTCCAAAGGAGATCTGGTTCTCCTCTACGAACAAGATCGAGATATGCTAGGAGCTGGAAAATTCAAAGCCATGTGGCGAGGTCCTTATATCCTTAGATGAGTTTTGGAAAAAGGAGATTATGAGTTAGTAGATTACGATGGTATCCCTTTGAGTGAACCCAGAAATGGGTTTTACTTGAAGAAGTACTATGCATAAGATCACCTGTGCATGAGTACTTGTATTTTTATTATATCATACTTTTTGTGTGTTATTGTAGTTTTCTTTTGTCGTTATCTGGTCTCTGCCCTTATGTGACATTGTGTTTGATTTCCATATGTCAGAGTCTTCGCTACCCTACTTTGGCTTCGTTGATGGCACTAGCCATAATACTCATAACCTTGCTTCCGTAGCATGGGCAATTTACGCCCCTACAAATGAACTTGTCTCTTTACGAGGTGTGTGCCTCGACCGTGCGACCAACAATATTGCAGAGTATAGTGTCGTTATCGAATTGTTGATTGATGCTATCTCGCTCGGTATCCGTCACTTGGTTGTGCGACTTGATTCGCAACTCATAGTACTACAGTTAAGTAATGTCTATGCTATTCGAAGTCCTACTTTGTTATGAGTGTATTTGTGAATTCGCCTCTTGGAACGTTATTTTGATTATATTGAGTATCGACATATTCCTAGATGTATAAATACATTAAATAATGCATTAGCTAACTATGTATTAGACAGAAATTTGGGTCATTTATAAATCAATCACATCAACTTTCACACAACACAAGATAAACTGGTAGAAGTTGTATATATATATAACGATTAAAATTTTTTTTACAAAACGTTCTGTCGGAGGAGAAAAATTTCAAAATTTGAAGCTCATAGCTTCTACAAAGTGACATCATGGATGACGTTCACAGTAACACACAACTTCCCGGGCAACCCTACAAAGTAGTCAACCAATGGACTCTGACACTCCCACTGTATGACGTTGATAACATCGTGGAACCTCTCCAAGAGGCATGTCTGGAATGTGTGTTGTCAAACCCTCCAGGTTTTGTTCCACCGCTTCATAATCTTTAGCGTCCCATCATGGCACTGGAGCCACCTCTCCTCATCGTTGAATAAGAGAAGTACCAGGTGGTCGATAAGGTCCCATATTTGTGTCATCAAAAATAATTTTGTAATTAGACCTTGGACGAACATAAAAACATTTGCATATGATAAAATTCACAAAAACATTGAAAAAGTAAAAAATGTGTACTTCTTACCAAGATCCCCCCACTGAGCACCCTCGGGAAGGGCCAAGTCCAGATCTCCTCAGAAGTCCAACCTAACATAGGCATAATCATCGACCATCAGCATCTGTGGTCGCAACCAGTCGAAGAAGACATCATTGTATTTGATGATTGGTCCAGCTACATGCCGGGCCATGAGCTGACACCACCTCAGCATTCTTGGATCCTCTGGAGCCGGTAAAACCCACTCAACCTGCAACCTTAGCAAGGGAACCCTCTCAAGAAAGAAGGACACCAACAATGACACGTACCCAAATTGCTTCAAGTTGCCTCGCCTACATTTAGTCAATTGCCTCTTCACGCTACGAAGGACTGCATCTGCCCAGTTAAAGACTCGAGGCTCAGTACACTATATGGCATACTGAAAGTAGCTCTAGAGAGCCATGTGAGGAGAAACTCTCCCAGCCATACGAGAAATGGTGAACAAAATAGTGTGAAGGGTCAAATCCCGTACCCCCCAAATGGCTACCCTTCCTTTGCTCCTTTCCACCTCTGGAATACAATTCAAATGACATTATTCACTCATAGGCAGCCCACCACCTCTGCTACCAGTCAAGCTCACGTGGTACCCACACCATGACAGTCCTGTCAAGAAGTAAATGTCCTCTATATCAAAGGACAATGTGTGTACCCCTATGTGGAATACTTGTTGGTCCGCGTCCCACATATGCACAAGGTACTCCAATAGCCTGACTTGGGCCCTCATACCTGGGATACGAAAGAATTTCAGGAGACCACAGTCTTGCAAAGAGGC
The DNA here is from genome assembly GCA_009831015.1 of Picea engelmannii. Taxonomy (NCBI): domain Eukaryota; kingdom Viridiplantae; phylum Streptophyta; class Pinopsida; order Pinales; family Pinaceae; genus Picea; species Picea engelmannii. The sequence goes on along the minus strand of ML790100.1, from coordinate 441,186 downwards.
AACGGTGCCCATGTTATTCCCAGCAATAACATCATATTCTTCATGATATCTTTCACGCCATTCTAGAACCATGGTGATAGCCAAATACCTGCATAAGAAACATAAGAAGAAGGTCAACAACTCCATTCAAGACTTGGTATCTTTTTCATTGAGCAAACTTCAAAGAAATTTTTCACTGTCTGGTTCTCGCAGGTTCCCTTTAGGCACAGTGCGAGGTTATTTCAAGTGCCTTTGGGGCCACCTGCGAGAATGATGCATTCTCACAGGTCCTGTGTGGATGGCCTACGAGAATGGCTGAGCGCAAATTTAACCCCTAAAACAAACTCAAAACAAGAATTTTACCAATGAAAATGAAAAATTGAGCCATGAAAAGATAGAGGACAAGGAGCTTACCTCATTGCCGGAGACAATTCGTCGAATGGATGCTCGTACCTCCCGCAATCGAGCACCGAAATTCAAGGGCAAAAGAGGGGTTTTGGGCTAAAATATTGGCAAAGTTACAATGACTATGGTAAAAAGAACTTTTACCCACTTATATTCACTTTTACCATTTGTTATTGGTTTTTATAATTGTTTTATTTATTAAACCTAATGCCTAATGCCCTTATGAGTGAAACTTTTGCAGACATAATGACCTCGACGTTCATATACAGGGATATGGATATTTTTTCTCTTTTTTTTACATGTTTGAATTGTTTTTTATGGTTTTTGCACAAAACCTAGAGCTTGGTGTTTCTCCGTTCTCACGCTCGAAAATACATGAGAACGCGATCGAGTTCACTTTTATCACTTTTTCGGGCTCAACAAGGCTATACGAAAAATGAACCCCCCTGGAGTCCTCTTTAAGCTCTTTTCAGACTCTCTAAACATGAAAAGATTGTCGAACGATCTTGCTCTTTTCACGCTCGTTAAAGTATTTGAGGAAAGCATCTGTTGGGTGATAATTTATCTCTTTTTCGGTCTCATCAGACTATTTTACGAAAAAGGAACTGAGAGAGTTCTCTTTTAAGTGTTTTTTCAAACTCTATAATCATGAAAAACCTTCGAGTTTTCTATCTTTGGACTCGTTAAACAAACATCGACAGACCTGTAATGGGACCGAACCACTCCTTCCTAGGGTTCGTTAAACATACTCCGAAGGACTCATCTGAAGCATGAGATTACATCAACAAGCATATGTTATCCTCCTAAAGCTTGCGTAAAAATAAAGAGGTACTTGCCAGAAATGGTGGGGGAAAATTTTTGGGAAAGGGATGTGTTTTCGTATTCCTATTATTGGCAGTAAGTGTCGCTCTTGAACATGACACCCTCCTATTCATTATTTGAAGCCGGTTTGGGAAATCCATTTGTATCTCATTTGATTTGTTACAAGGTCATATCCTGAGTCATCTCTGAGTCAATGCTGCCAAATCCTTGGTTGTGTCATTCATATGTTCAAGAGAAGTTCATTCGAGACCTCTATTGAGTCGGCCATCTGCAGTTGTCCATTCTCTCCATGTCGACCTTCCCTGTGTTTCACCTTCAAAATATGTTACTCATTTCGTGTCACTGATAAGGGATAAATCAAGGCCCTCCTGTGACGAGTTTTGTTCCATCGACTCCAACTCATTATCCGGAAATAAGACTTAGAAATTCTTTGGTACCTTGGAACTTGCATCCCTCAATGGCAGGTTTCCTCGCTTTTGACAGTGGGTTTTCATCATTGACCCCTGATTGGGAGATTCCGTTGAGTGTTCAACCTCAAATCATTTATTCACACTCAGTGGATTGTACTAGTGTACCTTGGGAGTCATTGACATTAATGGTGATTTCCCTCGCACTTGTTAATGGTTTCATCAATGACCGGTAATCAAGTGGTTTGTCCCATGTTCGACTTCGACACATGTAATCATATGGTTAGATTCGTACTTTTGGGTGACAGGATTGAAGACCCTAGATCTTATCTCTTTGGTCCAGGTTGCGATGAGATACGTATAATTTGCTGACACATAGATCCACTTTGTATGTCTCGTGGCTATGTCGTCTCAATTTGAATTTTCTTGCATAGATCCACTGTGTATTCTTGGTGCTTATGTGATATTTTGATGGCATGGATCCATGGTGTATGATTGGTGGCCATGACCTATTTTTATGATGTCATCAGTTTGTGATCTGAGTATGGGAATGCCTACGTCAGAATTAGTATGATATTCTGCAGATGCTTGGTTGTTCGCAGGTTTTCGATTAGGTGTGCTCCTGGTTTCCGACACACACACGCAGTTTACAAAGTATTTCAGCTGTCACTGATTACGGCCTCATACTTTGGGGAGCATTATGTTACCCATGATTTTGGTCATCTTGATGGTGTATTGACAATGGTGTACTCAAGCTCCTAACAAGAACTTTCTCCTGAGAAACGTGGCATTCATCTCCTTCCAGAAAACATATTTTTAAAGAGAGTTCGCAGGTTGCTTATAGCCTAGGGTGCGAGAATGACCCATTCTCGCAAGCCACCTTCAGCGAGGGTGCTAACTTCTCGCACTGTGCTCTATACCTAGGGTGCGAACTTGTTCTCAAGCTTGGAAAAAAGATGAAGTCTCGATGGTTCTAGAAGGGAATCTTCTAGAAAATGGGTTGGCATTCAAATGGTTATCATTTTACTGGTTTCCCTGATTTGGTGGGATCATTCTCATCCATGTAACCATCTCATCCTCTCCTATATATTGATAGGATTCTCATGGAAAAGGTTAAGCAAGATTAATTGGAGAATTGGTGAAGGAATTGTGTGAAGAACCCAGCTTGAACAAGAGCTTGGAGACTCTACTAGGTCTATCAAGAGCCATAGGATGTTCTTCATACAAGGATCGAGCAAGTGTGTGCTGGAACCAAGATTCACCAAAAGGAAGCTTGTGACATCAAGGCAATCAGGTTGTATCTTCTACTTTCGATTAATATGATACAACGACATGTCCCTTTCCCATAAATTCATTCCTACTTTATTGTGTAATTCCTTGATCATATGCATAAGTTGACGATTGAATATATTTTGCTATCTTCACTTTGGTTGGTTTGTGTTGTCTTGTTCTTGACCTCATGAGAGCACCAGAGCGAAGCGGGAGCAATAGAGACCCTAGGAAGCGATACAAAGGTATGTTACTTGTTCCTCCTTACTAGCTATTTCAATGGTCATAACTTAGGGAAAGAGTCATGTCCTGTCCTGTTTTGTTCTAGATTCAGGTGGATCTAGGGAGATCTATTAGTGTCTGCACCTACCGATTAGTCTGATAACAATGAGTGCTAGTTATTACATAAGTATCAGATTACCCCAAGAAGCTTATTCTGTAGCTTTTTCAAATCAGTGGGACATGAAGACAAGGATTGTCATGCATTCCATCTGATGAGGGAGCACACATCAAACATGTACAGAATTCAGGAGGAGAATGTTGTGACAGAAGGGAGAGGAAAATATAATAATCAAAGAGGGTTTAATCAAGGAAACTGAGGAGGATTCAGTAGGGGTAGAGGTAGCACAAGTTTTGGGAGAGGAGGAAGAGGCCCCATAATATGCTATAATTGTAACCAACTAGGACACCTATCGTGGGATTGCCAAAACCTCTTCACAATGTGAACTTACTATCGGTCATTAGAACATGCGATAGAAGACTGTCCAAAATTGTTGGCAAAGTGGCATGCCAGAGGTAATCAAAACCATAACCTGAAAATTGAAAATATATCAGTCGAGATACAGGATGAAGGACCCAGAATAGAATTTGTTACATGTGGAGGAACTAAATCAGGGACACATGTAACCAATGAAAGGAAACGGGATGAGCAATGAGTAAAGAAAGAAGTACTCATGCCAAAATTCGATCCATGAGATGCAAAAGAGACCTACAAAAGGATGAGGGAGGAACTGTTAAGACAAGAGTGGGTCGCGTCAACATCTTATGCACCACATATGGTAGATAGGCCTCCCACTGATGACCAGGTGTTGGTAGAGGCCTACTTTGGGAAGAAAGATATATTTTGGGCGTTGATCTAATTTTGAAGAAAAAATATATTTTTTTAGCACACACCTTAGGAGGCAGAAAAGAAGCATGCAGAAAAATAAGAAAAAGAAGAGTGAAGAAAAAGAAGGAAAAGCAACATGCAGGAGGAAAAGCAATGTGGCGCACATGTAGATAGGCCTAACTATGCTAGGGTTAGGGATTTGACAAATATTGTAATGACTATAAGCGAATAGAGTAATAAAAATAAAGATATAGGAGGTCTAGGTCATGATTGGTTGTTGTTATGGTTCAGAAGTTATTGATTATTGTGAGTTTTGTTATGGTTATTATGGTAGAGTGGAATAAGATATTTTTTTCGGATTAGGTCATAGGCTGAGGAGCCTGGTGTGATCTAGTCAGCCTCCCAGAGGGTAATTAACCTCATTTTGATTGTAATCGTGAATATGTAATGCGCGCATCACAAATTTTGAAACAAAATAAATAAAAGAGCAGAGAATCCATATATTTGTGGACGTAGCCCCAGGAGGGGGTGAACTATGGTAAAAATATTATGTTCTATGTCATTGTTAATGAATTATTTTACTATTATGTTAATCATTGGCTCAATAATGAATGGTTAAAACTAGTTATAACAGAATGCATGCATAGGTTTAAAGTTGAATGAATCATAGAAGTAGATGAATGATTAAATATGATGGAGTATAAGGAAAAAGATCCAAACACCATCCCCACTCATTCCTAGACTACAAAAACCTGAGTATTGCAATCCCCCATAAAGTTAACTTGGGTGAGACTTCATTGCCCACTTTGTGCACAACGTTGTCTTCTGGTTTACCAAGAGGGCTGATAGTTTTGAGGTTTTTGTTGGAAACCTATTTGAGATCAGAACCTAGGTCATCCCAAGTAACCAACAAATGGTTCTGTTGTTGGCTAGAACTGCATAAGATTGAGTGGATGGGATTTGTGGAACAAAAACATGGAGGATGAAAGCATAGAAGGGAATGTTCAGGACATGGAATCCAACAAAGGAGGAGATTGAAACATGGTTGAGGTCAGAGGAACTCGATTTTGTGCAGAAGGAAAAAAGAAACCCTAAGTTGACATTAAGTATCTCGACAAATACATGTTTAGTAACTTGCATGAGGTATTTTTCTATGATTTCCGCATCTGTTGTAGGAGTGGTTATTGAGGTTGAAGAACAAATACCCTATGAACTAGATCAGACAACTAGAGTGGCATCCGGTGGAGATTGTGTTGTTACAACAAGTTAATAACAAATTTACACGCGTAGTATATTTCTGGTTAGATAGTATTGTTGCAGGGTTTATCATCAAATTCACAGTAGATACCGCGAAGTCTTACATTGCTATAGAGAAGGATTTTCTAAAGGTACCTAGAGGTAGGTACATCAGATCACTATATACTTCAATCAATATTTTATTGTATGACAAAGGTGTGATGACAATGGACTCAGAGGGATAAAATTCCATGCACCCATGGGGGAAGGGGAGAAGAACTGACAGGAGGTTGAGACATGGACAAGGAGGTGGATGAAGGGAAGCAGAAGGAGGTCATGGACCCAATAATGATGGAAGAGGACCATAGAAAGAAGATAATGGAAAAATATGGAAAGACGTGCAGTGAAAGACCTTACTAATATCAGATGAATAACAAGAAGAGGGCCATAGCCGACAGAGAGGGCTTGGAGAGTGATGAAGAAGAGGTAGAGGATATTTGGGCCGTGGAGAATATTGAGGAAATATTGCGCAAAACATATGAAAGGAAAGCAAGTGTTCCATGGTTACAAACAAAAGGAATAACTCTAGTCCACATCATCGTCGGTGTGGAACCTACAACCCCATGTATGACTAATACACCTAAAAGAACACCAACGTTTAGACAACTGAATGTTAGTGGAAGAGGAGCAACAGGACAAGGGTCCAATAAAGGACAATCAATTGGGGGATCAAGTTAAGGAAGTAACAATCAATTATCTACACCACGCAGAGGAAGTAATTCAACACAGTTCAAAATGGCAGGACAAGATCCCACGATCATATTACCAGAATTTCAGGGAGAGGCATCAGAGGACCTTGAAAAGAATTTATTCATATATGAGAATATTTGGGAAGAAAATAAGATCACAGACAAGGATACAAAGTTTTCATAGTTAGATATCACACCAAGAGACTGTGCATTGGACTAGTACATGAGCATGGATGTAAAGTAAATGTATTTCCTAAGAATACATGGAAGTGTATGGGAGAATCCACATTAAGATATTCACCTGTCTAGTTGAAACTAGCAAATCAACACAGGGTGCTACCAATTGGAAGGCTTAAAGGTGTGACAACATATTTGGATGGAGTGTGAACTATGGTGTATTTTGAAGTGATAGATATAGTAGATGGCACAACACCTTACCCAGCATTACTTGGATTGGATTGGGAATTTGATAACCAGGCTATGATCAACCTGAAGACATGGAAAATGACTTTTGAATCAGGTGAATATAGAGTTATTTCACCTTTGGATCCTTCAGAAGGAGAAAGGTTTGTAGAGGTAACCTGTTTGGATTTGAAAGAAATAAATTAGTTATACTGAACCACTGCACGAGAAGAAGATTATGTCAACCCAACCACAGATGGGATACTCAGTTGGAGAATCGTTACATCATGTGATTCAGACTCATGTTTGGAGAATTTGCAGTAGCAACTACATGAAGTCTCCACAAGGAGGTGTGCAAGAATAGACTGTGCAGTAAGGTGGGTTGGTACAGAGATAAGGAAACCTCCCAATTTTCATGGGATGAATGAATTAGAGAAATTATTGAAAAAATATGAGGAGGAAGTTTTGGAAAATTATAGGCTCTTATCCCTAGATATTACACTTAAGGAAACACCTGCCAGATGGTGGGGTGCACACAAAGAAATAATTTAGGACTGGTATCAGTGTAAACAACTACTTCGCATTAGATTTAGTGCAGAACAGGGGAGCACTACAGTGCAAAAGTATGATGGGTGAGGAACATCAGTTGAGCACCTAGAGAAATGCAGAACACAATGGAGGATGACACCACCAAAGGAATGGCCTCATCACTTTATTCATACATTGGAAGGGATCCCAAGGAATTGGTACATAGACTAGGAGATACACAAAGGCACTACATAATGGACATGATTACAACAGAATTTTGTAGTAACCTTCTCATTCGAGCATGAGAACCCCAAAATTGATTCATCTTTGAGGATGATAAGGGAAGTGACATTTTTTTATGAACCAGAGGTTGAAATTATAACCAAATATCAACAACAGAATAGACAGACAGTTAAATAGTTACTCTAATGTTATCATGTCGAAGAGGAAGCACCAGATGAAGATGATCTGTGCAATATTTAGATCACCAAGATTGAAGGAGAGAGATATATGTAAGGACCATCTTTAGAGTCAGAGGAATTTTTTTCACCAATAAAGGTCAAGAAAGTCAACATTGAGACAAACAAAAATCCTAAAATGGCAAGCATTGGAGACTACTAGGATGATCAAACACTAGAAAGGATAACATAGCTACTACACGAATACATTGATATGTTTCCAACAACCTTTAGAGAGATGAAAGGCATAGCAGGTGATCTAGGTGAGATGAAGATACCCCTCAAACCAGAGGCTAGACCTATTAGAAATAGAACTTACAATATGAATCAAGTGTATAAGCAAAAAGTGAAAGAAGAAATTGATCGAATGTTGGAAACTGGCATCATAGAACTAGTAGAGGAATCTGAATGGATCAGTCCCATGGTAGTCCAGGAAAAGAAGCAAGGGGGGATAATGATTTTTATATATTTGATAAAACTCAATGATTCTTTCTTACATTATCATTTCCCTATCCCTTTTAGAGATCATGTCTTGGAGAATGTGGGAGGCCAGGAAGCATATTCATTCACACATGGATTCTCGGGTTACCATCAGATCAAAATAGCTCCAAAGGGAAGGTATAAGACTACCTTTGCTATAGAATGGGGATCCTACCAATATACAGTCATTCCCTTTGGATTGAAGAATGCACCAACTATCTTTTCAAGGGTAGTCATAGTTGCTTTTAAGGAATTTATACATCAGTTTTTAGAAGTATATCTGGATGAATGAATTGTGCATAGTCTTTTGAAAGATCATGTAGAAGTTTTAATACTAATGTTGGAAAGATGCAGGAAATGTTAGATATCATTAAACATCAAGAAATTCATTTTTGGTACACCTTTTGGGATATTGTTGGGACATATAGTGTGCAAACAGGGCTTACTAGTTGACCCTACCAAGATTTTTGTCATTGTGAACCTACCACCACCAAAGTTAGTGCGCCAGTTAAGAGCCACACTGGGACATACAGGCTAAAACCAAAATTTTATAAATGGGTATGCACATATTACTGCACTGATGGAAAAGTTGTTAAATAAGGACATCAGATTTCAGTGGAATGGGGATTGTCAGCAAGGATTAGATACTCTAAAGGAGAAGATGGTGACAACACCTATATTAGTGTTTCCATATTGGGCAAAGGAATTTCATGTGCATGTAGATGCATCAAAAATAACACTTTGATAAATTATGGCACAACCAGGAGCAGGGAACTTAGACCATCCTATAGCCTTTACAAGCAAGATGTTGTCAAAATCTGAGCATAATTACAACACCACGGAAAGATAAGGCCTAGCCATCGTATATGCACTTCATAAATTCAAACATTATTTTTTGGGAAAGCATTTTAAAATGTTCATATATCATTATGCCCTCAAATATCTAGTCAACAAGCTAGTGTTGGGGGGGGAGGATCTGTATATGGTTGTTATTATTCCAAGAATTTGATTTTGAAGTAATAGTTAAACTAGGGAAGTTGAATGCATGACCTGATAACTTGTCAAGGGTAACCAATGGAGAAGAACCTACTAACTTGGAAGACAATTTCCATGATGCATAGTTATTTTAAGTACATGTAACTGATGAATACTTCATTGATTTCATTGAATTCTTAAGTAGAGGAGTTGCGCCACTGGAGTTTAGTACTGCATAGAAGAAAAATCTCATAGTCAAAGCTGCAGACTATCAACTCATTGCAAGTCATTTATACAAAATGGGTGCATATATCATTCTGAGAAGGTGTGTATTGGAACATAAACGAACCAAGGTTTTAGCAAAGGCTCATGAAGGTATAGTTGAAGGACACTATGCAGGAAAATCTACCATGTAGAAGCTATTTCGCGCATGTTTATGGTGGCCAATAGTTCATAGATATGACAAAGAATATTTACATAACTGTGATGTCTTTCGGAGGGTTGGAAAACCCAAAAGGACGGATGAGATACCCATAAGACCACAAGTAACTCTACATGTATTTGAAAAATGGGAAATAGATTTTGTCGGACCTATTAATCCGCCAACAAGAAGGTTAGGAGATATATATATCATTACTACGACCGAATACTTAACCATATGGGTAGAAGAAGCTCCAGTCAAAGATTACAGTGCAAAGGCAACAACACACTTCTTATTTGAGTAGGTGATCAAAATATTTGGATGTCCTAGGATTCCGATGAGTGACCAAGGCACCCATTTTATTAACAGTACCATCAAGGCTATAAGTGGGGATTTTAAATTCTATCACTAGAAGAGTACACCATATCATCCTTAGGCAAATGGGATAGTAGAAGCCTTCAATAGATTTTGGAAAATTCTTTGACTAATATCTGCAATGTTAATAGGGATGATTGGGATTTGAAAATACCAGTAGTATTATGGGCACATAGGGCCACATGCAATAAGTTAACATGACATACACCATTCAGATTGATGTATGGACAAGAAGTAGTGGAACCATTAGAAATTATGGTACCCAGTCTGCGTGTAGCAACAATTACCAATATGACAAAAAGAGGCGCAGTATAGGAGAGGTTAAATCAACTGATGGAAATGGAAGAAGACGATATTCTGGCAGGATTTCACCAAGAGATACGGAAAGAAAGGAACAAAGCCTAGCATGACAAATGTTCGACAACACATGTATTCCAACAGAGGATGAACACCTCCAGTAACCACTCACATAACCATATCAAAGATCAACACACCGATGTTTTCACATGGTAAAACCCCTACGGGGAAACATCCACGGCCCCAGCCAACGCGGCCACTTGGAGCAGTTTATTAATGCAAAGAAAAAGATTACAGAGAG
>ML790100.1:416963-430874 GCA_009831015.1 Picea engelmannii | reverse complement strand
AGAGTATGAACCGTCGGATCACTCTATGTCGGGAACATATCGTGACCGTCGGATTTCTTAACTACAAATGCATACTAATGCATACTAAAGAAACACACTTTTACCTAACGACATATTAGACCAAGTAGATCTTAACTAACTCTTAAGTGTCTAAATATCCTAACAACAAACACATTAAAAAAAAGAGATTTAAGGAGGGAGACCTGGTTCTTCACTATGAAAACAATTTTTTTCAACACCCTTGTAAGTTCAGAATGGATTGGCTAGGGCCATATGAAGTAAACAATATCACAAATGGAGGATATGTGAAGCTAAAGGACATGGGAGGAATATAACTAAAACAAATGGTCAATGGTAGTTGACTGAAACTGTACAAGGATAGTCAACCTACTAACTCTTAATAGTTACAACGTAGTAAGAAAAACATGTATATAGTGTACTATAGTAGATATTAGGAAGAAAAACCTATAAAAAGACAATAAAAAGGAGAAAAAGAAGAAAAAGGAATACAAAAATACAAAAAGAGACAGAAGTTGGTTGAACAACAAGAAAGTGAAAAAAAATTCCACTCAACGACTACTACGAGATCATAGAAAGACAACGCATAGGAAAAATTGGACTCGACGCAAATGCATGAAAAAAGTGAAAAATAGTTATGATCGGTTCTATAAAGTGCGGAAAGCATGGGTTAGCTCAACACTTAGCAATTTTTTAGCACAGAGCGAGATAGAAGTGTGTGCCCTAGGTGTAATTGTGTGAACAAGAGAGAAAGTTTTAAACCACATACAACATGCCACCACCAAATTTTGGCGCTCCAGGGTAGTACGTATGGGTTACTTGACAGAGCCAAAGGAGAAAGGAAAGGATGGTGGATCCCAAGAAAGTCATCGAGATTGAAGATGTTAAGACTTTAGAGACAGATTCACTCAACCCAACGAGGGTTGAAAATGAAACTGCGATAGCGGAACAAGGGGAAGTAGGGAAGATCTATGGGACTTGAAATGGTATTACAAACCCTAATCTCGAAAAATTGGCTAAACCCAACGAAATAAAGTGTCAATAATAGGGTCACGACAAAGAGGAGGTGTTGGTCAAGGACATCACCAACCAGCCAGAATCTGAGGGGGATTAAGATGACACATAAATAGCGAAAGAAGGCCAATATGGCATCGGGAAGAAAATAAAGGTGCAGGACGCCACAGGAATTACACTTCCCTACCTCTTGGACACATTGGTGACCATGGAGGACATACTTGGGAAAGTTCGTAATTAAGGTACTTAGACCAGGCTATGCGCAATGCAAAAAAATTCCTAGACTTGGCTGAGGAAGCTTACTTGGTGAACACAGGGGAAATTGGACCCCTAGGAAAACCAATCATGGAGCCAACGCAATGGATAGCAAGGCTCTATAACTCCGGGATCATGAACTTCCTAGACATACCGCACTTTGGGTGTGGTAAAAATGTTGGGCTTTTTGCCAAACAATTGTTATCCTGGGTACATGGTGGCATTCTTTGGATGGATAGTCCAGTACAACTCTATGTGGCATTGATCGCCAAAATTATAGAATTACCCATAGTGGGCGCACAACCAAAGGAATCCTTGGACAACAAAGTGTGCGAGAAGGATATCATCGAGATAGTGAAAGCACAGTTTGGTACCAGCAGAGGGAACAAGGGGATTTTTCTTAGAGACATCAACGATGACACAACAAGGTTCACCAACAATCTCATGGGTTTCAAGTTGTTGAGGAAGTGCAGAAAATAAGAGGCTCTAGTAGGATTCATTGCAGTTGTTGCATAGTGCGCGAAGGGGGTAATGTTCAGTTGGGTGCATTACCTCCAAAACCAATTCTTGATCGACTGCAGAGATGCACAGGATAATGGAACTGAGTTCCATTATTCTTGGTTAATTATCCTCATAGTCTTGGCAAGATGGAAGGAGCCAAAATTTTCATCCTTCCTAGCTAGTAAAGGGAAGTTCTACACAGCCAGGTATGAATCCCTCTAGCATGCCAAGGACACCAAAAATCATTAAACGAATAACACAGTGTTTTCTATGTTGTTGGAAGAGATACAGAAGTGCACAACCAATGTGTGACGCATTCCTGTGGAAGTGGTACAGGAATCGGAAGGGATAGCTAGGTTTAAGGAATCCAGGCACCATATGTGGATCCAGGTCATAAGGTATCCAAAGAAGGAATGGATGGAGATGCAATATTACGTCACAAGGGAAGAGATTGATTCAATAATCAAAGACTAGATTGTGCAGTGGAAGATGATAGTAGAAAAACCAGCAATAAGGCCGGCAGCAAAAAAATCATCCAAACCTAAGGGGCAAGTTGAAGCAGGTCCTTCAACAAAGAAAAATAGCCCAGCTACTAACACTAGGAAGGTTGCAACACACACTCAGGTATCGGGAAGCAGCAGAGTGCCAAAAATCCCAAGTAGGAAAACAACGGTGCCTAGGGAAGACATTCAAAAGGATGCCAAGAAGAGAGACACATCTCAGGCCAGTGAGGAGGGGGCATAGGTGAAGACGAGTGGGGAACAACCCTCACAGAAAAAAAGAACCACAAAACAGATGGAAGAGACGCGCAAAAATATGAAGTACACCAAGGAGAGCCTAGTCATCACCTTGATAGAGGATGATGTTGAGTTCATGGTGGACAAGGTCTAGGACAGGGAGGAAGATTTGGTCCATGTTGCAGAAGCACAGAGAGAAGAGATCATGGAAAAACTCATAGAATTCCATGAAACTCTACATCAGTTAAAAATTCATACAGTACCGCAGGCCACAACGTAACATCCTAAAAAGACACAACAAACCCCTATGTAGAAATAAAAAGATGATGCAGTTCAGATAGTAGTGCAGGGAAAGGGTACATTCATGGTCACATAGGAGATGATCATAATTGATCAAGAGACTGCATAGAAACCCATGGGGGACATTGACACTTTGAGGTAGTCATGGTGCAGATACCCACAAAATCATTATATGGACTCCATGCTAGTATAATGCAAGAAGTGAAATCTAGAGCCCGCGTGGATGCCACCAACTTGGAAGTTGGTAGGGGGGTCGAAGAGATGTTACAGATCACCTGCGACTAGTTGACATCGGAGAAGGAGGAGAAAAAAGGATGCACTGACAAGCTAGAGTAGGGGATAACAACGGTATACAACCACATTCCAAATAGCGCGCAAACATTGGATAGGAGCACAGATCAAAATATAAAGATCATTACGCAGGCAATTGAGGGGTATAGGAAGGAGATATAAGAGTTGAAAGAAAAACTGAATCCTACAACTCCTCCTGAGATCTGATAGCAAAGAGAAAAACAAAGGGCATTCTAGATATATGAAATGGGAAGGGAAGCCAAGGAAGTTGCATAATTGTTTGAAAGAACTGTGCAAATTTGGACCACTTTGGAAGAAGACAAAAAGGTCCAACAGTTGGACCAACAACAGGAGAAAATCAATGTTGCCATGTAGGAATTGAATCAGTGATAGAAAACCATGAGCATTACTGAACGCTTGAAGGGTACACAGGAGATGAAGACCCTATAAACAGAGTTAAATATTGCACATATCAACAAGAAAGAAACACAATCCCAATTGGAACCCCTCTAGGAAAAAGAAGCACAAATAATTGTGAAGCTGGAGGAAGAGAAGACAAGGATGGCACAGGCACATTTAGAGAGTGCATAATTTCTACAAGAACAGATAACAATGAAAATTGTTGAGACGTTAATAGATAAAGTTATGTAGGTGAAATAAAAAGGGAAGGAACTAGCAGAAAAGTTCCACAGCTTGGAGAAGGTTGTACAGGGAGCGTGCACCACCTAAGTGGATCGGGTAGAGCCACATGTCATTTTTTGGGCCATGTTGGTGCAGGACTATTTTGGGAAGAAGGATCTATTTTAGGCATAGACTTGATTTTGAAGAAAAGGTCTATTTTTGGAGCACGCGCCTTAGGAGGCAGAAAAGTTGCATCCAAAAAAAGAAGGAAAAGTAGCATGCAGGAGGAAAAGAAATGTGGAGCACATGCAGACAGGCCTAACCATGCTAGGGTTAGGAATTTTGACAAATATTGTAATGTCTATAAGCCAGTAGAGTAGTATAAATAAATACCTAGGATCTCTAGGTTGGGGTTGGTTGTTGTTATGGTTCGAAAGTTATTGATTATTGTGAGTTTTGTTATGGTTATTGTGGTAGAGTGGAATAAGCTAGTTTTTTAGAATTAGGTCACAGGCTGAGGAGCCTAGTATGATCTAGTAAGCCTCCCAAAGGGTACTTACTGATGTATCCCCCCTCCCCTCCTGGGGGTTGCATGACCTCCCAGTCTAGGATCGTTCAAATCTCTGAGTTGGATAAGCTCTTCGGGACCCTACTAGCCCCCCAAACCAATTCTACATAGGCCCCTTTTTCCCCTCATGCGCAATTCATATGTAACCCACAGGCCCTCTTCCTAACGCTCTTATCACTTTTAAGCTGGCAGGCGTTAGATCCAACCGATAGGCCCCTCTCCGCATATGACCTTAGGATGTAACCTCAGGTCTTAACTCAAAAGACGTTTCGGGCCTCGAGATTCGGTTGTTTTACAACAGCTGCGACCTTTTCGCCCGAACTCTGAACTGCGAATTTTCCCCAGCGAGATCTATGGCTCACACACCTCCCACATCCAAAAAATGTGATATGCTTCAGGACTATGGCCTTCATGAGTTTCGAACCACCTCCACCTCCTTCTGGAGGGGTTTTTCTCTGGACTAGCAGATCTTCTGCCATGTGTCCTCCTGATCCAATGGTTCAGATCAACTCCACACTTCTCCCTTCACGACTTTGGTGATTTTTCTTTTGGTCCATGTATATCTCTTTGAAAATATTCCTTCCGAGCCTTCTAACCTTTCGCCACTTGTCTCTCTTGACGATGGATAGTTATGACGAGCTTTGAAATTTCGGGACTTCGTCTATTCCATTCTCCTGTGGACTTTGAAAGAGATTGAGGCTCATCCACTTACCTAGATCCAATGGCTATTGGTCCTTCATGCTCATATATAATGGCTAGGATATGTCTTTCTCGTGCACACACTCCTGTGTGTGTCTGGACGTAGAATTCGACAGTCCATATCTCTCCTTGCAGCTAATCTGACGGTTGGTGTCGCTCCTCCTCCTGATCTTTGACCTTCTCCCAAGATTGAGAAAATTTTCAAGTGTCAAAGGCTTTGGCCTTTTCTCCTCCTGCGAACTCAGAAACATTGAGTCTCTGCTGCACTTTTCCTCCTTAGCTTTGGGACTTGGAACAATTCCATCAGTGCACACCTTGCACTATCCCTTCTAAATGTTTTCCAATGTAACTTGACCTCGGCTCTAGTTCACACTTACGCTCTATGTGCAAACTTGCACTGTCTTTCCAATTTGCACTTGTAAAGGTCTGCGGCCTCTGCTCGCCTTGCAGAGTCTCTGTGCACACTCACACTATCTCCTCTGATCTTTTGAATTTACTTAGTCTCCTAAGGGTCTAGACCCTTCTGCTTCACTTCAAGGAACTTCTTATTTCTCTTGGTAGTCTACGCTCATCCTCCCGAGATTTTCAAACTTGAAACAAGGTCGCTCCTATGTGCACTCCTTACACTTATCTAAACCTTCAGACAACTTTAGGATTTCAAAACTTTATCTAAGTGCTGGCCTGGTGCACTCCTTGCATAATTCTTCCTCCAAAATCCTTACCTCTCTCTAGTTCATTGATGCGCTCCTTGCATCTGCTCAATGTACACCTTGCAGAGCTTCTTTCCCCAGAGTATTCAGCAACTCTGGTTCTCCAGAACTTCACCAATAATTAAGAAGGTATTGGTTCTATGCACGCCTTGCACCTGCTCAGAGAAATCCTTGATTGAGATTACAGAGTGTTCAGTAACTTTGTGGTGTCTTCTTCTGACACTTCTCTCTCATAACTCGAAGCAGATTTCTCTTGTGCGCACTTTTCACCTACTCAATTCCCACCTGGCAGAGTCTCTCTAAGTATTCAACAACTTTGGTTGTGCTTCCTCTACACAGTCTTACCTCCAGAGTATTCAACAACTTTGTGGTGTATTCTCCTTGACACCCTTGTCTTTGGACTCAAGACAGAATCCTTTCATGCACACTTGCACCTTCTCAATGCCATCCTGGTAGAGATCTGCATAATCTTTAGTAGTTCTTCTTTCTGTGCCTCCACTAGACAATTCCTCCTCCAAGGTGTTTAGTAACCTTCAGGCTCCTCCCTGAGTCTGTAAACTATTCTGGTGTGCCCTCCTGACACGTTCTCCTCTAAACTCAAAGGAGAGTTCAGATACACACTCATTTCTTTGGCTCACAGATTTCCCAGCGCTCTGTCATGCACTCCTTGCATTTAACCTAAAGAACCCAGAAATAATCCAACAAACTCACTAACAGATAGTGAATCCTATCTTCCTCCTACAGATGAAACCTATCTCATGCATATACATCATACATTCGTGAACACACATGAATAATCATTCATAAAACACATAAATGTATAGAAACATCATAGGCAGGAAAAATGGCTCCTTTGTATTAATATGAATGCATGATTACAATATGTGCAGGATGGATGAAAACTGAGTCTCAGCTCTCTCCTCTCAGCTTACAAGGATTTTCTCTCAAATTTTCAACAACTCTCAGTAGCCTCTACTAGGCATATATTACAAAAAATTATACAAGAGGGGCTCAATGAGCTTTCCCTCCAGGATACACTAGTGGTGTCTAATCACCATTTACAACGCCTATCTAATAAGGAAGATTACTTTGAATAAACATTAACAATTAAGATATGAGGTGATGCTCAAGATCTGTACAACTCAAGCATATTTAAAGGAAATTACATCTACAGCCTATACAAAGGCATCAACTTGGCTCTACTCATCTTGAAATCATTTAATCACTTTAAGTTACATTGAATGTTAAAATTTAAGACAAAAATGAGAGGTTTGGCGCCTCTCCCCTTTTTAAATGTCTGTTGATGTGTTGGAATGTTGGCACATTGCTAAGGTGGAGCAATTCTCCTGCATCATACTCCACTGCTGGGAAAATCATGATCTCATGCTCATGGCTCCCTCTACTCTATTGTTGAAATCCCCCTGGATCCCAAGCTCTCTCTTGGATTTTTCCACCTGCTCCTATGATATGTTGTTGTTGCTTCTTCCCTACTACTTGTAGGTTCTCCTCTACTCAACTTCCTCCTACTGACAGCTTCTTTTGTTGATGTCAACATCATCCTGCTTATATCCTCTATCACCCCTTCCAACTTCTCTGTTGGTTGGCTCCTTCTTTCATGCAGACTGGCCTATTGCACTTCCTCATGCTGAGTAAAGATTATATCATGTTGATCTCCCATGCTACCTTCTTCTCCTATGGCCTTGACTTTCCACTCTGTTGTAGACTCCAATTCTGCATTCTCCTCAATGAGTTGTTGCACATCTACCTCCTCTAACAGATTATCTTCTCCCAATTCTACTGTTGGTACAACTCCAGCTTCCTCCAACTGCTCCTCAGATTTGAATTCTTCTTCTCTTTGCATGTTTGTCTCCTGGAATTCCTTCTCTAGCTCTTCTATATTGTTCAACCAATCCTCCAGCATCTCCAACTCCTTCTCCCACAGAGTGAGCATATTAATTGCATGCTCTTCTTTTGTTGGGACAGACTTCAGTATCTGCTCCTTCTCCTCCTCCTCTATGAAATTCTGCATTGGTTGTCCTTCTGTTGATGCATCTACAACACATGCTATGGCCTCAACTGGGCTACTTGGAAGGAATATCTAAATTCCCTTAATGATCAGAACACTCCTCTGATCCTCTTCTATCAGCACTCCTTGCTGATATGAACTCTCAGCTGATTTCATGAGACTTTTAGATAGTCTCCTCTCCTCTCCCTTTCCCACTTGGAAAATTGATATTTCTCCTCTGCCCTCCTGGAAATCTGAATTTTCATCACTGTCCTCCTGGAAGTCTTCGAGATATTTGCTTGATATATTCTCCTCATCACTGAGGTTTTCTCCGACTTATGGCTCACAGACGCAAACCAGATCCTCCTTTGTGTCAGTGAGGTTTCTAGTTTCCCTCAGCGATATCCTCATTACATGTTTCCGCCTTCTGGCCAACAACTTATGAACAAGCCACTTTTCTCTCTTCTTCATTGGCCATTCGTACCTCCAACGTACCTGTGATTCTTTTTGCATCTTCAATGCCAACCTCTCCATTTCTACTCTATCTATGTGATCTCTTTATCCATTTACGCTTTTCTTCTCTGTTGGCGGTCTTCTCTTCGACCACGGTCATGGTCTTCAGTAGTCATTTTCATTCTCTCTATCTTCAGCCCTCCTGATTGTCTATTGTTCACTCAGCAACTAAGAGTGTCTCCATCTTCTTATACAACCCACCTAGTTTCTTTCTTGACTGTTGCGGGATTACAAGCAATCATACACACAGAGCATCAACACCCTGTCTTCCTTCACCTGATGTCTACAGGTGAAACCCCTGATACCACTTGTTGTTCTCACACTATATCTTCTTTCCTTTATTTGATATATGCAAGCAAAATCAGGCTCTGATACCACTTGATGGTATCCGACTATTTTCTTTGTCTCCTCTCTGCTACCTGAAAATAAAATCAATCTCTAATACCACTTTTTTCATCCCCCCTCCCCTCTTGGGAATTTTGCGACCTCTCGATCTAGGATTTTTCAAATCTATGAGTTGGGTCATCTCTTTGGGACCCTTCTAGCCCCTCAAACCAATTCTATATAGCCCCCTTTTTCTCCTTAGGTGCAGGTTATATGTAACCCGCGGGCCCTCTTCCTAACGCTCTTAGCAATTTTAAGCTGGTGGGAGCTAGCTCCTTCTGCTAGGCCCCTCTCCTCATACGACCTCAATATGTAACCTCAAGGATTAACCCAAAAGATGTTTCGGGCCTCGGGCTTCGATCATTTTACAACAGTTGTGACCTTTTCATCCGAACTACGAACTACAAACTTACCCGGGCGAGATCTGCGATACACACTCCTCCCACAACCAACAATTGTGATCTTCTTTGGGACTCCGGCCTTCGGGAGTTTCGAACCACCTCCACCTCCTTCTGGAGGGGATTTTCTCCAACCTGGCAGATCTTCTGCCACATTTCCTCTCGATTTGATGGTTCATATCGGCTCCACACTTCGCCCTTCGCAACATCGACAATTTTTCTTTTGCTCCACGCAGATCTCTCCAAAATTCTTCCTCCCAAACCTTTTGACCTTTCGCCACCTGTCTCTCTGGACAATGGACAGTTCCGATGGGCTTCAAAATTTCAGCACTTCGGCTATTCCATTCTCCTATGCACTTTGAAAGAGATGGAGGCTCGTGCACTTACCTGGATCCAACGACTGTTGGTCCTTCACGCTCAAATCTGACAGCTAGGATCTATCTTTCTCCTACACGCACTCCTTTGGGTGTCTAGACGTAGAATTCGATGGTCTAGATCTCTCCCTGCAGTTGATATGACGGCTATTGTCGTTCCACCTCTTGAGCTTTGACCTTCTCCCAAGATTGGGACAATTTTCAAGTGTCAAAGGCTTTGGCCTTTGGTCCTCCTACGAACTCGGCTACTTTGAGTCTCAGCTGCGCTTTTCATCCTTATCTTTGGGACTTGGAACAAGTCTGTCAGTGCACACCTTGCACTATCCCTTATGAACATTTTCCAACATAACGTGACCTCGTCTCTGGTGCACACTTGTGCTCTACATGAAAACTTGCACTGTCTTTCCAATTTGAACTCGTAAAGGTCCTTGGCCTCTGCTCACCTTGCAGAGTCTCTATGCACACTCCACTATCTCCTCTGAGATTTTGAATTTATTCAATCTCCTAAGGGTCTCATCCCTTCTGCTTCACTTCAAGGGACTTCTTCTTTCTCTTGGCAGTATACACTTGTCCTCCTGATCTTTTCGAACTTGAAACAAGTTTTCTCCTCTGTGCACTCCTTGCATTTATCTGAACCTTTAGACGGCTTCAGACTTTCAACACTTTATCTAAGTGTTGTCCTAGTGCACTCCTTGCATAGGTATTCCTCCAAGCTCTTGACTTCTCTCTGTTTCACTGATGTCCTCCTTGCATCCACTCAATGTACACCTTGCAGAGCTTCTTTCCCTAGAGTATTCAGCAACTCTGGTTCTCCAGAACTTCACCAATAATTTAGAAGGTCTTGGCTCTATGCACTCCTTGGACCTACTCAAAGCACTCCTTGCTGAGCTTACAGAGTGTTCAGTAACTATGTGGTGTCTTCCTCTGAAACTTCTCTCTCAGAACGTGAAGAAGATTTCTCTTGTGCACACTTTTCACCTGCTCAATTCCCACCTGACAGAGTCTCTCGAAGTATTCAACAACTCCGACTATGCTTCCTCTGCACAGTAGTTTCTCCAGAGTATTTAACAACTTTGTGGTGTCATCTTTTTGACACCCTTCTCTTTGGACTCGAGACAGAATCCTTTCGTGCAAACTTTCACCTGCTCATTACCCTCCTAGCATAGCTCTACAAAATCTTCAACAATTATACTTTCTTTACCTCCACTGCACAATTCCTCCTCCAAGGTGTTCAATAACCTTAAGGCTCCTCCCTGAGTCTATAAACTATTATGGTGTTCCCTCCTAGCATGTTCTCCTTTGAACTCGAAGCATAGCTCAAATACACACTCCTTGCATTGGCTCACAGAGTTCTTAGCACTCTGTCATGCACTCCTCGTATTTAACCTAAAGAACCTGGAAATAATCAAGAAAACTCATAGACATATAGTGAATCCTATCTTCCTCTTACAGATGAAATCTATCTCATGCATCTACAACATAAATTCATGAACACACATGGATAATCATTCATTAAACACATAAACGCACAAAAAACTCATAGGCAGGAAAAACTGCTCCTTTGTATTAATATGAATGCATGATTACAATATGTGTAGGATGGACTGCAACTAAGTCTCATCTCTCTCCTCTCGGTTTACAATGATTTTCTCTCATATTTTCAGCAGCTCTTGACTACTTTCAACAACTCTCGGTAGCCTCTATTGGGCATATGTTACAAATATTTAAACAAGAGGGGCTCAACGAGCTTTCCCTCCAAGATACACTAGTGGTGTCTAATCACCATTTACAACGCCTATCTATTGAGGCAGATTACATTGAATAAACATTAACATTAACAATTCATATCTAAGGCGATGCTCGAGATCTGTACAACTCAATCCTATTTAAAGGAAATTACATCTACAACCTGTACAAAGGCATCAACTCGGATCTAGTCAACTTGACAACGTTTAATTACTTTAATTTACATTGAATGTTAAAATTTAAGGGAAAAAATAGAGGGTTGGCGCCTCTCCCCTTTTTAAATGTGTGTTGATGTGCTGGAATGTTGGCGCGTTGCTGAGGTGGAGTCATGCTCCTGTATCACTTACCCTCATTTTGATTGTAATCCTAAATATGTAATGCATGAAGCGAATCATTTGCAGCAGAATAAATAAAAGAGAAGAGAAGCCAGATATTTGTGGACATACCCCCAGGAGGCAGTGAACCACGGTGAAATATTGTTTTCTATGTGATTTTTAATGAATGTTTTTACTATTTTATTAATCATTAGCTCAAAAATGATTGGTTAAAAATAGTTATAACAACATGCATGCATATGTTTAAATATGAATGAATCATAGAAGTAGATGAATGATTAATGATGATGAAGTATTATAAAAAGGATCCAAACACTATCCCCACTGATTCCTAGACTGCAAAAACCTGATTATTGCAGCCCCCCATAAATTTATCTCGGGTGAGATTGCATTGTGCACTCTGTGTGCAACGTTGCCTTCTGGTTTACCAGGAGGGCCGATAGTTTTGAGGGTTTTGTTAGAAACCTATTTGAGATCAAAACCTAGGTCAACTCAAGTAACCAACACTGGGCCATGACCAAAGGATCGCTGGAGAAGGTAAGTACCTTAGGAAATTTTTTGAAGAGATTCCCAGAGCTGGTCAAAGACGAAAAGGAATTTCATACATTATGCTCTATGATCAATTAATGTGCTCAATGAAAGGCATCCCCTACTGAAAATAAAGTAGTAAAACTAATGGAGAGTTTAGGTTCAATGCACAAATTGGGGAATACAACATAGACAATGTGATCTTAGACTTGGGGTCCAATGTGAATGTGTTACCTAAGAAGACATGGGAAATGATGGGGAAACCCAAGTTAGTGTGGTCACCCATTCAATTGAGATTAGAAAACCAGTACAAAATAGTTTTTCTTGGTCGGTTGATAGGAGTAACTATGAACATAGATGGGGTTCACAGCATGGCACACTTTGAAGTGATTGATATCATGGACGACACTCAACCATATCTAGTGTTATTGGGTAAATCGTTAAGTGCGGACACAAATCGATCCCCCTAGATCCACCTATATCTAGAACAAAACAAGAAAGAACATGACACTTTCCCTAGGCTCTAATCATCGAATCTAATATCAAACAAAAGATGAGAGACATACCTTTAAGTGTTGCTTCCTTATTTCTTTGTTGTTCCTGTTTCGCTCCAGTGCTCTTGTGATATTGATTCTACAGTGAGACCCAAACCAACCAAATTGAAAGGACAGAGAGTATATTAAATGACAACCTATGCATATGATCAAGGAATTATGCAATAAAATAAAGATAATTCTATGGGAAAGAAACATGCCACTGTATTATATTAATAATAGGAAGAGAGATTACAACCAGATGCCTTGATGTCATAAGGTTCCTTCCAACAGTTCCTTGCTTCCCACACACTTTTGATCCAAGAATTCTGATACTATATATCTGACATCTATCTTGAAAAATGAAAAGCTCAAAGCCACTCTAACCAAGCTAATAGTTCCAAGCCAAATCCAACTATAAAATCCAAGCTCCAAAACCAACTAACTTTCTCCATGAGATCTCCTCTCCTTTTATAAGTTGAAGAGGATAAGGTGAGGAGGTTAGGATGATCCCACTAAATTATGAAAGCGAGTAAGATCCAAACCATTCAGAGGCCACCTCACCATAGAAGCTTCTCCTTCTAGAAGCATCGAGAAAATGCTCATTTTTCCAACGTACGAAGGCCGCCGCGACCTGGCTATAGTGCAGCCTATGAAAGTTTCATGCCCTAGCTATAGTGAATACTACGGAAATCAGGCATTTCCACACCCCAGATATGGTGCAGCCTGCAGAAATCCTCCAAAATAGGGTTTTTACAGAGGAAAACACAACTTCTCTCAAGGAAAGTTCTTCTCCCTTCTTTCTTCAGGAATTCAGGCCACTGACCTCTCTGAAGGCAACAAATAGGTTTACATAATTAACGATCATGAGGGTGACGAAAATAATGCGTAACATCTAGCACTGATGGGACTGGAATGCTATTTTGATAACCAATCCATTATCAATTTGAAGTAGGAGAACTGAAATTTATCGGGCCATTAGACCTAAAAGCAGGAAGGAGGTACATAGAACCAATGAAGGGTGATGAAATTGATAACCTATACAACATGACTGCAAGGATGGACAATTATGTTAACCCCACTGAAGATGATGCCTTGAGTTGGAGAAGCATCAGTTCATGTAAATCAGATTCTGAACTAGGTCTGGAAAAATGTCAGTAGAGGATGCATGAAGTCTTTACACGACACTGTGCACACATGATCAAATTAGTACCCTGGAATGGAATAGAATTATGCAACTCATGGATGATTTTAGGGGCTAAATTTCGCTCATGGGCTAATTTTCCATGGTTTTTCCAAAAACGAGATTCGCTATTTTAAAAATGATTCGCCCAAATTCTATAGGATAAAATTATTTTACCTTAAAAATCGCCAAAATTTT
>ML790100.1:389801-403262 GCA_009831015.1 Picea engelmannii | reverse complement strand
TAAAGGCAATTCTGGACCCCTCTACCTTTCTACCTTTAAGCGGAGGGGGGGGGGTCCGGAATCGTGGATGCAACTTTCCGACGGCCGAGATCTACGCGTTTGGATCAACGGTGCTCGTACGATCCCATCATTCTCAGTTTACCTGTGTTTAGCCTACGTGGGCCCTTCTCCCGTCATGTCATCTTCCAGAATCACCTTTCTCCTGCTTCCGTGTCATCCATCCATCTCCCCTCTTTGGTCCACGTGGTCCTCCTTCCTTCTCATCATCCACTTGTCGCTTGCCATGTGTCCCACTCCTTTCCACATCAGCCTCCCACTGAGTTACGTCTGTCAAGTCCGCTATCTCTTGTCTTCCCCCCTTTGTTTTTTTCCGCCTGTTGTCTTCCGCCATGTGTCCCCCTCTGTCACCATTCTCACTCCTCGCCACTTTGTTTACGCCCTCATGATCCGACGCCACCACTCCTGTCATGCGCCCCATCCTTCTCGCTGGCCTCCATGCCTGTTCGTCAAGCCATTCAGTTATGCCAGGTGGCAGCGCGAGGAAAATCCAGCAATGAATTAAAGGCACATCGATTCGCCGTTAGAAATGTCAAAGATTTAGATTGCGTCTGACATAAGTTGCACGATATTTCAGAGGTTGACTATCAAAAAGCCATGCAGATGCAAAGCCTTCAATGCAGTGTCTTGATTTCGTTGTTGTTGTTGTTCTGAGTATATGAAGGCGTTTTCTCCATTTTTGTATCGATCGATGGTAGAGCTAAGCTCCCAACTGTAAAGTTTCAGCAAACATTATGGTTTCCTGGTCATGTATCTGTGTTTGAGACTTCTTGGTTTATGACAAACAATTCTTCTTTTTCATCTATGTTTCATGTCATTCCAGGGAGTTCATAGTCGAAGGATTCGCGTGGATTATTGCAATTTTGTTATGATAAATGATTTGTTGTGACATTATTGTATTCTCTGGTTTCTATGTTTGAATGTGAAAGGATCTTGCGTTCGAATTCTTTCTTCTCCAGTCTGTTATGAACCTGATGTTTATGATAGACCTTCGCACTCTTCTCATGCAAGTCTTTCCCCTACTCACCCTTTATTGCAACTCACTTTTTTAATTTTATCAAGACCTCACTCGTCCATGCATGCCTGGCCTAGTTTCTGAGTTGAGACGATATTGTTCTGAGTTTTCCTCCATTTGATCACCTCTTTAAAACAAATCGTGACATTAAACTGATGGGCGTCGGGCTCTGCTCCTGCAAGCAATCTAGGAGTGACTTCTGATCACCAACAAATGGAGTTTATTGTGTTGAGCCCGCGTGTCACATCTATCATAGATCTTTCAGATTCAAGTGCAATATAGGAATGACTATCACAATTGGTAAAACTTGAGGAGGATATATTTATCACAGGGTTTCACCAACAGGTTCAAAAGGCAAGGGAAAAATCATGGCATGACAAACACATTAAGTTGAAAATATTCCAAGTAGGTGACTTGGTACTACTATATCATAACAAGTTTATGCAACACCTAGGGAAGTTTTGTATGCACTAGTTAGGACCATATGTGATCTAGTAGGTGACAGAGGAAAGTGTTACGCAGTTGGAAAAAATTAACGAAGAAGCATTGAAAGGAAGGGTTAATGACAGTCACCTAAAAATCTATGAAGAGTGTCGGCAAACTGCCCAATAGAAAGAACCACACAAGAAAAAGGTAGAGAGAACAAGAGAATGCACACAGAAATAATGAAAATGGGAACTACACATATAGGAACAACTACGCGAATCAAGGAGACTTGATGCAAAAGTGATAAAGTATACAATAGTAATTGCACTGTCCCATACGAAGAGACTGTTGTTAGTACGAAAAGGATGGAAATGACAGTTACAGGCGGATAAGGATAAGTAATAAAATGGTTGTTATAACAAAGTAGAAAGTTTACATAAGGATAAGTCATAAATCCATCATAATGACAAGGAGTAAAAGAAAAATATCGTCGATATGCATGATAGAATGGTAGTACACAGTGGAATTCTAATAATGGATTCAACAATAAATATCCATTGACATGAGTACCTTTCACGCTACAGGAATATGAGAGGGGAGGGAAGGTGCGAAGACCAGTGCACAACTGGAAACATGGCATAGAATCATCTAGGCTTCCCAAATCTAGGCTATTGTTACTTAGCATTACAGGAAACATAGAGAGAACATAGCTAGAATGAGCTACAGAGCTACAACACCTGTCAAATCCTTCTTTACTATAGAAATGGTGCCACCCAGATCCACAGGAGTAGAAACAATTGTACCAAGGAGGAGGCACAGCAAAGCACTAGAAATTGAACTAGAGATTAAGGAAACCCCTGGGGCATCTTCATCAGAGCCGATATTTACTCGTGACTACATACCGCCTATAAAGTATGATGCCCCACCAGTCACACTGCACAAGAATCAAGACTATAGGTTGGTGACCCTAGACATTCTAGAGTAATTCCTCATTGATGAAGACATGCTCAGGAAGGTACCCCAGATGAAATATGAAAACCATGACATTACGAACGTGGCGAAGTTCCCTAAACTTGCACCCCATCAATACATGGAACTCAAAGCAAACCCACTTACAAAGAAGAGTGTACCATTTACCAAGGTTTGGGCTAGAGGATTGGAACAAGAAGGCCTCCTCAACCTGTTTGATATCCCACACTTCGGACATAGAAATGAATTCAATGCATGCATTAAAATCCTCTTATCCTATGTGCATGGGGGCTACATGTGGATGGATAGGATAATATCCATTGACACAGACTTGATAGCATAACTCACTGGGCTTCCAACCTGGGGGGAAGACCCTACTACCCTATTTGCAGACAAAACGACAGAAAGAGCATAGTCATAGGCTATGAAAATGAAGTTTTTCACAGTTACAGGGGTGCGCGGTCTAGATGTGCCAACTATATGCGACCCAACCATTTGAATATCCACATAGATGTTAGCATGAAAGTTGCTGCAAAAGTGCAGGAAGGATCAAGTACTAGCATGAGTCATAGTTGTGGTAGAAAAGTGTGTAGAAGGAATTGCAATGAGCTGGGCACCATTCTTACTTAACCAATTCCTACTGGATTGCATCGAAGCCCAAGATAACGGAATGGATTTTTACTACCACTGGCTCTTTATTTTGATTGCCTTCACAGCATGGGAAGAATCAAAGGATGCAAATTTCTTAGGGATGAGAGGGAAGCCATGCGTAGCGGCAAAGTATCATAATTTCTATTTCTCAACAAACAAGAGGAGACAGATGGACAACAATGTCCAATTCTTTGTCTATAGGGAAACCATTCAACATAGGTTCCAGAACACACCATACATGTTACCACGGCTAGTGGAGGAATATGGACCAGTCGTGGAGTTTCACGCAAACAAGAATCATATGTAAATTAAATATAGGAAGGATCCAAAGGAGGAGTGGGCCCAAACAAAATACAAGATAACGAAAGAAGACATCCAGCTGGTCATGCAGGATTGGGAACCAGAATGGAAGGCAACAAAATGTTGTATCGTCTTGTCATTTATGTCAAAGGATTGATGTCAAATGGTTTATTTCTATTGATAGTAATGTGTTTTGTACCATTGATGTATTGATTGATGGACTATGTTTTCATTGATATAATTCATGTCAAAGGATTGATGTAATTGATGTCAAGTGGTGTCATAGTGATGTGTTGGCTGATAGAAAGTACCAAATGGATGAGATCCAAAGTGGTATCCTTACGGTGAAATCCCTCACGGGAAGACGCTTTGTGAAGTCCAAATAGTTAGGTGGTTGAGAAGTCCTAGCAATATGGTTAGGGAACCCAAGTTTGGTTGTGGAATAATGCATTCAGTGAATTTGTAAGTGAGACTATTCTAGATGGATAGTGCACATCATGCCATTTATGTTGATATGTGGAACGTCACATAAATCCTCACGGTTAGATATTTATGGTCTTGTGACGTTGGAGAACCTTCATGTGTTGCCTAGAAGCCCCTAGAATATGAAAGAAGTCAAATTATTCTAGAATCTCCTAGAAGAAGTTGAATAGTCAAAGTGGTTAGTCATGGGTTAATAGGATGAAACAAGAAAACAATTAGAAATAAATTAGTTGAAACTAGAAGTGGAGAATTTACTATTTGTAGAAAAGTGGTTTAGAAGTGGACAAAGTGGTTAGAAGTGGGCTAGCCCCAAAAGAAGGAAGTTGGTTGAAGTTTGTTAGAAGATAACCCCTAGAGGAAGCTACCTAGAGAAGTATAAATAAGAGATAAAGGGTCTCTTATGCATTAACTTCTTGAGAATATTGAAGATCTATTTTGGTGAAGATTCATTGCAGGTACTCATGGGAGCATCAGAAGTTCCACAAGTCTGAGGTTTGATGGCAAAAGTTTCGAAGGTTCATTAAAACTTAGGTTTCTAAAAAAGTACGTGGGCTATAGTGGGACATAGCACGTACATAAGTAGAACATTATTTGTATGGTTGTTATGATGTTTGATGGTGGTTGGTTAGTTGAGTAGTTTTGTTCTGATTGAGATATATCCATGTTTTGTGATGGTGTATGCATGAGGAGCATGCATAGGTTGTTGGATGGTGTAGACTTGTTTATGGTTGGTATGGTATAAGTTGAGAAGTGAAAGGCGGATTGTTGTGACTGGTTACTAGTATATGTGACAGAGGCAGAAATGGTCTAAAGGACATAATCCTTGGGTAAAGAATAATCTTCTGGATAATCGTAATTCTTGGCTCTAGAAAATATGGCTGAAGATTTAACCATCAAAATGTTTACTGGTCCAGATTTATGAGCCAAACGAAATGAAATCAAGGATTTATAATATTAACACAGAGAAAAAATGAACAATAATAGAGATATAGTAAAACTTGGCTTCTATTAAATAAGAAATATACTGAAAACTGTAAAATGCAGACTGAAAACAATCTTGCTAGAATGGTGGCAACTTATCTCTAAGAAGAGATGCGACAACTACGATCAATCACAATAAGATCAGTACAATGAGGCTATGAAGGAATTTTTATAATAAACATGAATTCCAAAACCCTATATATCCAAAAGCCTAACCTTAGGAGATGAAGAGCCAAAATTCATGTGGGCCCCATTGAGGTAATTTAGTACATCAACTTCCTGGGGTCGTAACTTTTGCATATGATATTCGTTTAGGGTGAACGATAGATCATTGGAAAGGTATTGATGAGGAGATTCATTTATGGGGCCCAATAAAATCCTTTGAATTTTATTGAGGTGAATGATCATGAAAAATCCTCATTTAGGCCCTCAAATGGCGACAGAAGTTCAGAAACTGAAAAACTGTTAAAATTAGTAAGTTTCCAAAAACCTATTTTGAGCCAATTGGACAAGGTGGGTGGTCACCAAGATCCTCCTAGATAATTCCTCCCCCCCTTAGGAAGAAATGGTCTCCATTGTGTTGGATTCCCCCATCAGATGAGGAAATTTCTACTGAATTTAGCCCCGAGTGAGCCACTTTCCTTGGTGCAAGAGCTGCCCTACTTTGACAACTCAATAAAGATGGATCCTATGATGGAGAGTGTCCTTGACCTGTGTGTCCATGATATGATCAGTGGATTCTTGTTCCATGCATTCAATTTTCAGCTATGTTGGTTTCAACTATTCTTCTATCTCTGAGGTGTCCATTAATGGTGGAAAATAAGGCCGAAGGAGGTCCACATTGAATATTGGGTGTAATCCAAGGAATGGGGGAAGGTTAAGCTCAAAATCATTATCATCCACAACCTTGATGATGGTGTATAGTACATAATGAGTGGAAGAAGATTTTGATGATAACCTGTAAGGCGTTCTTTCTGCAAGTGAAACCAAACTTTGTCTCCCACCTTAAATTGGTGTGTCACTCGATGTTGATCATGGCACTTCTTGTACTTGGAATTGGACTTTTGTAAAATATCCTGAACCTTTTGGCAGATGTGTTGGATCCTCTCAATGAACTGGATGGATTTTTCATCTTTAGTTGTAGCATGAAATGAATCTACCTAGATGGCCGCAAGGGGCAGTGCAACATCCATGGGACCCAATGGTTGAAATCCCAACCCCACCTGAAAGGGGTTGTGGTCGATTGATTTATGTATGGATTTGTTGTAGTTGTGTTGAACATATGTAAGACTCTCATCTCAGGTGTGGGGGTTCTTGGAATTGTACATGCGCATGATGTGCATGATCATCTGGTTGATGACCTCGGTTTGGCCATCCGTATGGGAGTGGAAGGCAGTGGAATTGGTGAGATTGGTGTCCAACAGTGACCAGAGGCTTGATC
Source organism: Picea engelmannii (assembly GCA_009831015.1). NCBI lineage: Eukaryota > Viridiplantae > Streptophyta > Pinopsida > Pinales > Pinaceae > Picea > Picea engelmannii. Next base: position 396,939 of record ML790100.1, on the reverse strand, counting down.
GGAATGCACTGAGGAACCAACTATCCCAATCTGAGATACTAGTTTGTAGGATCCCAAAGTGTACCCACACTCATTCAAATAAGATCTTGGTAGTGGCCTTCATTGTGATCCTCTTTCTACAAGCATCCAGAATTCCCATCTTGGAAAAGCGATCAAAAAGCACAAAAAAATAGTCATTTCCCTGCTTGGTGGATGGAAATCCCAACATGTACTCCATTGAGATGGATTCCTAGGGCCTATGAGGAGTAGGTAGAGGAGTGTATTGGCCTTGTTTCTTAATGTCAAGTTTGGAAATAACACAGGAAGTGCGGGATCATATATACTTGCTGAAATCCTATTGAAGTTTTGTCCAGTAGAAATGTCACTGCAACACTGCCACTATCTTTTCCATGCCGAAGTGTCATACCACCTAAATGTAGTGGGATTCCCAATTCATATTTGCTCACTTTCTTGATGGAAATCATATATGGCCCAGATGGCACAGTATTCCATACCAAAGATGGAAATTGGTGATAGTTGTGTTTGTGCCCAACATCTGGTAGGTGTTGGTGAAGTCAAGATCTATCTCATGGAGGTGGGGCCATCTGGAGGTCCCGTGGCTGCAAGAATCAAGAAATGTTGTGAGTGTTGTGACTACAGGTTGGTTGAGGTAATCAACAACTCAGTTGGTACTTCCTTTTTTATACTTGATGTTGAGGTGGAACTGAGAAAATATATGGACCACTTATGATGGAAGCCATTCTGCAATTTTCCTTGTGTCTGCATAAACTACAATGGATTATGATCAGTGTGGATGATTGTCTCCTTCCTGAGAATGTAATTCCTCCACTAGTAGTAGGCTTGCACAGAGTACATTTATTTGTCATAAGTAGGTTACTTACAGACGACATTTGATAGTTTATCACTATGATAGGACACGGGGTGGCCATGTTGAGTGATGACTACACCCACAACATAGTCTAAAGCATTTGTCTCGATCTCAAAGGGTTTTTGTAGGTCAAGTAATGAAATCACTAGGGAAGAGCACAAACATTTCTTCATATCATTGAATGTTTTATGTTAGGATAGGTCCCACACAAATGTTTCCTTACAACCACCTCTAGTTATTTGGATGAGGCTCCATGAAATATGGGAGAATCCCAACATGAACCTTCGATAGAAATTCACAAGGCCTAAGAAACTATGAATCTCAGTTAGCATGGTTGGGGATGGCCAGTCACATATGACTTGGATCAACATGCACACCATGTGCATCAACAATGTAGCCTAGGTACTAGACCATGTCAATGCTGAAGGACAATTTTTCCAAGTTGGCATATAGATTTTGTTGCCGCAGAGTGTGTAGAACCTATTGAATATGCTCCAAGTGTTCTGTGAAAGTATTGTTGTAGACGAGGATGTCATCCCGATACACCACCACAAAAGAATTAGTGAAATGTTGCAAGATATCGTCCATCATCCTCATGAAATTTGTTGGGGCATTTGTCAAACCAAAGGGCATGACCATCCATTCAAAAAGACCTTCTTTTGACTTGAAGGTAGTTTTCCATACATCTGTCAGTTCTATTTGGACCTGATGATAGCCAGACTTCATATCAATCTTACTGAAGTATTTTCCCCCCTTGAGCTGATCAAGGAGATCGTCAATTTGGAGAATCGAGTATCGGTTCCTAACTTTGATTTTATTTAGGGCTCAGTAATCAATACAGAATCGCCAAGTCCCATATTTCTTCTGCACCAACACAATTGGGCTTCCACAATGTGATGAGTTGGGTTGGATGTTCCCCTTGTGGTTCTTGTATATGACGCTTGATATCCTCATTGTCTAGCAGAGAGTGGTGATAGATTGGCCCATTAGGTAGTTGTGCGTCGGGGGTCAGATCAATGGGATGCTTGATCTGACAATGCAGAGGTACCCCAATAGGTTATTAGAAGATGTCTTTGTATTCTTCCACAACCTTATCCACTTACTTATGGTGCGTAGAGAGGTCGGCTGCAGAGGCCATGGATGTGGTTGCATCCTTTCTCTCACTCTGAGAGAGAATCACAAAGAATACAAACTTCTCGGTCTAAGAAATGACCTTCCTGCATTGTGTGGCAGAGATCAAGGAAATAACACTAGGTGGGACTAACTCGGGTATCCTGTACAATTACCTGTTCAAAGTAATAATAAAACTCTGAGGCCTAGAATCATATATAGCATGACGTTTCCATAAACAAGTATGGCCCAAAATAACTTCACAAAATTCAAGGGGATCAACATCACACAATAGCCCATCTTTGAATGGCTTGATGTTGTACGACAGGTGACATTGTTGGCTGATGTGAATATCACTTCCTTGATGAAGCCATTTGATGGTGTAGGGTTGCAGGTGTGACATTATCAGTAGGGCTAGCTAGTTGATGACCTATGTTGATATGAGGTTCTTCCAGCTACCGTTATCAACAATGAAGTGCAACGGAGTTCCTTTTACCCACATCTGTGAATGAAAGAGGTGCTTTCCTTCCTCTAGCTCATCAGGTTCACCGAGATAGATCTTGGTGGTAGAAAAGGTTGCATTAGGTTACACATTAATGATCTGTCTCCCCTTTTCTAGTTATCTCAGAGTCGAAACATGCATCTGATTTAGAGTTTTTTACCTCAGCCACCAATGACAACTTTGAATGGTAATCAGAAGTGTTATTCCAGGGGCTCTTATGGAAGTCACACCACTTCCTGGTATCTTTCTTCATCTTCCCATTGTCCTTCTTTGCTTGTGTCTTGGACTAGTTGTCCTGAGGTTTCCCATATTTTCTATGTCCTTTGTTCTGTAGGTTGGGGCTGCCCTTTCCCTAATTCTTTTGTGAGGGAATCCCAGACCCAAAATTTCATGTCTTTTATTTTAACTTCTGCTCGATTTCGACGGCATATTGATAAGCCATGCTCAAGGATGAGATGTCTAAAAAATTCATTTTTTTTAAGATGTATCTATGTAGACCGTCACGGTACTTGAGCACCAGATGTCATTCATAATATTTGATACCCATCTTGGTGCATAAGGTATGGAAGACATTAGTGAACTCTAGCACTGTTTGGTGTCTTTCATGTTGCAGTGTGGGACTCCATCCTGTATACAAGTTGTCATAACTTCCAACAGGGTAGTATTGTTCCTTAATAGAATCCCTGAAGAAATCCCAAGTGGGTGCAACTGCAAATAATGTGGATCCCTCTATTTCATTTTTCTCACAGAAAGTCTCCCACCAATCTTTGACATGGGGGACGACCTTGAGGAGCGCAAATGTAATCTTTTCTCTATCGAAAAAGTTGTGGATAGAAAAATTCCCTTCTAGAAGGTTTAACCATTCATCTATGACATCAAAATCTATTTGACCTTCAAATATAGGAATATCAAAATTGATTTGTACCTTGAAGGGGGCAACGCCTCCACTTGAAGTGGATGTGTCGCTTGTCGACAGTCGTTGAAGGATTTGTTCAAAGTTGTCCATCATCTCGTTCCTCTGTCGCTCAAGGGCTTCCTCGAGCAACATTTTGAAAGGATATATTGTCCCACCGTCTTTATTTATGCCCACCATGGACAGTTTCTTGGGCGTGCGAGAGAAATTTTCCTCAAGAGAAACAAGCTCGAGACCCAACTCTCTATAGCCTGACTGCATCGGGGACATGCATTAAAAAAACAACGAGCAGATCACTCTGATACCTCTGATCTAGTTTTCTAAGCAGAACGAAATGAAAGAACATATTTATAATATTAATATAGAGACAAAGTGAACAATAACAGAGATACAATAAAACTTGGCTTCTATTAAATAAGAAATATGTTGAAAATTGTAAAATGCAGACAAAAAACAAGCTTGCTAGAATGGTGGGAGCTTATCTCTAAGAATATATGTGACAACTATGTTCATTCGCAAGAAGATGAGTAAAATTAGACTTTGAAGTATCTTTTACAATAAACATGAATGGAAAAATCCTAGACATCCAAAAACCTAACCCTAAGAGATGAAGCACCAAAAGTGATGTGGGACCCATTGGGGTAATTTAGTACATCAACTTCTTAGGGTCGTAATGTTTGCATACAGTGTTCGTTTAGGGCACACCATAGCTCGTTGGAAAGGTATTGACAAGGCGATTCATTTAGGGGGAATGAATTATATCCTTGAGTTGTCATTGAGGTGCATGATCATGAAAAAAATGTCGTTTAGGCCCTCAAAATGGCCCTGGAAGTTCAAGAACGAAAACAATGCTAAAAATAGTAAGTTTCCAAAAAACTATTTTGAGCCAGTTGGACAAGGTGGGTAGCCACCAATATGCTCCTAGATCATTTACTGATAGGGATTCTTCTTTTCCCCCAGGTGGGGGTGCTTGAATTTTCACGATGAGTTGTTGTTNTCGTTCGAGATATTGATGAATTTCAGTGAGATGAGGAGAATCTTTAGTGAAATGATCCTCTTTAAAAATCATGCAGGGATATTTATCCTTCTATTTTATTTTACCCTCAACGTTGTTTTCTTGGGTTTTGGGGCCCGACTGCTGAGAGGATTTTTTCTTTTTCTTATTATTTCCCTTCTTGTTTCCTCTGGATTGTTGCGGATTTTTGGGTGTAGTTGATTGCATCGTATTAACCTCAGACATTTGGGTAGGGGGCTTACTTGCAGTGCTAGTATGGAAAGATGAGATAGTATTGGTGGCTTTAGTCGATTGGCTGTGTTTACCAGTCATCTGACAAGTTGTATCTGTGGAAACAGGATCGATCATACCATCAGCATGGGGTCTAGGTGCGGGTTTGGTTCGATAATTTGATTGTCGAGGAGAATTAGGAATCAGGTCGTATAACGTGCCAGATTGAGAGTATACCAAATCTAAATGATGGGCTCAACTCATGGCTTGTTCCTAGGTAACAACACCTCCCATGGTGACATCTCAAGCTATAGGTGGAAAAAGAGACTTTATAAACCAATCAACCAATAATTCATCTGGAATTGTGGCTTTGATTAATTGTCATCGATGCCTCCACTCATGAATGTGATCTCAAATATGGGTCGAAGTTGATTGGTGTAACTAGGTTAAGAGCTTAGTATCGGTCTCATAGAGGACAGGTAATTGAAAGTGTGTCAAAAATTCCATGGAAAGGGAATTAATGTCATCAAAGGAGTTACGAAACAATTCTATATACCACTTAGTTTCTAATCCTATAAGAGTTAGCTGGAAAATTCATAATCAAATACATTCATCCATCAAGGAGATTGAAGAACACCATAGATGGAAACTCATGACATGATTATTTGGATCTTCTTCAGGTTTTCCATCAAATTTCAAAATATCGGATGGAAGTTTGGTAGGAATAGGGGGCCAAAAAAGGGAATGATGTATGGGTTCATTAGTCAACCGTGAAAGATCTGGAAAATATAAAGTTTCCAAGAACGAGAGTTGTTTATTGACATGTGGAGGTTGGTGATATGGTCCTCCTCCATGGGGAGGTTGTTCTGGAGGTCCTCCTCCATAGGGTGGTCCCCCAGGGGGTTCTCCACCATAGGGTGGTCCCTCAAGAGATCCACCACCATAGGGTGGTCCTCCAAGAGTTCCTCCAATATAGGGTGGTGGGTCCTCCTCCATGGGGTGGTCCACCACCATAGGGTGGTCCTCCTCTGTCATGGGGTGGTCTGCCAGGAGGTCTGCCACTATATGGTGGTCCTCCTCCTAGTTGAGTGGCATTTGCAGAATTGACGGGTTGTTCATGTAGGTTCCATACAGTGTTGGGTATTCCTGGGTAAGGGTGGCCTAATATTAGGCTGGTGGTAGAAGGAATAGTTTGGCCCCATGGTGGTTGTTGTCCGATAGTTGGGGGTTTCCCCCTAGTTTATTGTTTCCCCCAGAGCGAATATGGCCCTATGGCTGGGGGTTTCCCCCCAGTGGGTGGTTTCTCCCATTCAAATAAAGGTTGGCTCCTGATGGGAGGGTATGCCCCTTGTTGTCTTCTTCTTGTTTGCATAGGGGTTATGAGACCCAAGGCTCGGTTTTTCCTTGACCAACAAAACCCTCAAGAAATTGGCCCTTTCGACATCACCTGCTTGCACAAATGAAGTCTCACCCAAGTTAAACAAGGTTACCAACTTAACGAGAATTGTGACCTCAAAACAAGAACTCTGATCCAAAAAACCCATATTTTTGCAAAAAAACAAGAAAAGCAACCCCCAAAATAAAAAGTGATGCTATTGGTAGAACCATTTTTTCAAACGAGGTCAAAATTACAACATTTTTCAAACATGGCCTTCAAAACTCATACAGTAGCTCAAAAAGACCTTCAATCGACACCTAAATAAAAAAAATATGTTACAATTTTTATTTTATTTTCAAAACGTTAAATTTATAGATATTTTGAAATTGTATTTTTAGCAGACGATATCATTAAAACCAAAACCTCAAAATCAACCATCAAATTGAAAAGTACTACTACGGGTAGAACCCATTTTAAATTTGGGGTAATAAAATGACACATTTTTTAAAGTGGTAAACGAAATCATCGTTACTGTAAATAAAATCAACAAATCAACCCTTATTTGCTTACTTTAAAAATCTTAGTTTATCACTCCAAACACAACATAATACATAATGCCATGAAAACAATACATTTAAAACAATATATTCAAAACCCAAATATGAAACAAAATATTTAAAAAAAGGTAGAAAAAAAAAAACCCTTTAAAAAAAAAATAATAATAATAACAAAAAAATACTAAAAAACATGTAAAAATTCAAAAAATATTTAAAACAAAAAATAAAATAAAAAATGTTAAAAAAACATTAACATTCCCTAACCTAAAACTTTATATTAAAAAAAATTAAAATATTAAATTCCATTAAACAATTTTAAAAAATTAAATCGATTATATATATATAACTAATTGTTTTAGTTTTTTAATTTAGTTTTTGAAATTTGAATTTTTTTATAGTTTTTTAACAAAAGCAATTTAAGTTTTTTAAGTTTTTATTTATTTATTTTGTATTAGCTTAGTTTATGTGTTTTAATTTGGTTATATGTGTGTGTTTTTTTTAACTTTTCTAAAGTTTTTAGACCATAAATATTTTTTTTACCTTCTTTTTTTTTTTCTGATTTAAGCTTTATCTATATATATATAT
>ML790100.1:363680-381255 GCA_009831015.1 Picea engelmannii | reverse complement strand
TCAACCACATTTTGAGGATTATCAGATAGGGATTAACCTCATTTTGAGGATCTACTCCTAGTTTCTTGTAAATACAGTTTGTTTTCTATTTTTAGAAAATCAGATCCATTGTTTTAGGATCTGATAACTGTGATGTAAAGCTATAAAGCTACAGAATTAAGATAGATGAAAGGGAGTCAATCCGGGATACTTTTGGGCTATGTACTTTGACTCTTTTATGTTATATGAATCATAGTCCTCTTTTGTTACCAATGTTAGTATTGTTCATATGTTCACCACTCTGTAATTTGATTCAGTTCAGCTTAGCTATTGAGAACTGTCATCTTCTTGTGTAGCTCATGAATATGAATTAAATGATTCTCTGCTATCTTGTATGACCCTACATGTTTGTGTACCTGGTTATCTTGAATAGTAATCTTCACACCTTATTTCATTATTGTAAATGATATTTGGTTTCTAAAAGCACTGGTTTATTTAGATGCATAATAAGTTGTCCTTTTATAAAACCTTCTCAGTTATCCCATTGTTCCAAACACTTTGATTATTCATAATTTCTTAAGTTACCAAGCATCCTTAGTCTACAACCCTAAGGAGTTTCTTGGAGTGATAACAAATTGGTGCCACTACCGGGGAGAGGATATTGAAGCTCAACTTCCTTGGGAGACGACACAAGATCCAACTTTGATGATAGACAAAGCCTGGACACTATTATGGTTGTAATCATCTATCTGGTGACTCCATGAAGGATGAATTCAGTGGTGACTCCACAACATTCAAATGTCAAAAGTATTTGCTACTCTTTTGGCTCTGAGGTTTGCACCTCTGGACTTCTCTTCAATTTCTGGTTTCCCACATCCAATACCTCATATGTCAGAATGGGGAGATTTTCTACTTGTCTTCAAAGAGGAGAAAGAAGATAATCCTGCAGAACACCTCAAAAAGTTTCATGAGTGCATGGATCTACTAGATCTGTAGCATGAAGATGTTCATATGAAAATGTTCATGTATTCATTGGAAGGTGATGCACGTAGATGGTATTTTTCTTTACCTCCTTCAAGCATTTCATCTTTAGAAATTTTTCATAGAGTATTCAATGAGCATTGCAAAAAGTTCTTTTCGGAGCAGTTTTTATTTGGTAATTGTTGTGAAGAATATGGATTGGATAATAAAATCGAAAATGCAAATAGAGAAGAATTTCTCCCTCATATCCTGCAGCAACTCCCAAATGATCTTCATGATAATGTGCTTTTCCATCAAAATGAACTAGAAATGGATAATAAAGGAGCTGAAGATTCTCCCATTAACATTATCTCTGATTTTCATCCATCTGAAGAATTAATTTCTTTAGTTAAGAATCATGAAAATCATTTTGTTGTTGGTCATACATCCATTGAAATCATTAAAGGTAGTTCACAGTTTTCAGATTTGTGTATCAAGGGAAGTTGCAGTTATGATGAGGAACAAAGTGATATTTCTCAAAATCTATCTCAGAATCCTATTGTTGATAACTCTATGCCACCATTTTCATCTCTGTTATTATAAATGTTTCCTGATCTTCCTATATTTGATAAATATAATGATGGAGAGGAAGTTGTTGAGGTTTCTGAAGATTTGGTTATTTCTGGAATTTCATTTAGTTCTATTGTTCAGCACAAAGATGATCATAAATGTATATATGATGTGGTTAATGATAGCTTTGAAGAGTATGTTGAAATAAGGAACATCTATCATTATAACCAAGATATTGGTGATCTCCGGGAGAATAACCATAGCATTGATGCTTTTGATATTCTATCAAATGCATCTACTGACTTAGGTTGTTATAAAGACGAGGTTGTCCCTTTTGAAAACTTCAAATATGATTATCAAATTGACACATTAGCGGGTGATAGTCTCAGATCTGCAGTATATGTTGAGGACAACCCACATTTTCCAGACTTGTAGATGAAGGTAAATTGCAGAAGATATTTGCAGGAAGGAGATGAGCTGAAAAGTTTAGATCAACACTCTTTCTTATATGACTCTCTGACAGAGGTTGAGCAATCTATTTTCAACATTGAGACCAGTGATGGTGAAGAAGAGCAGATAGGTTCAAATCAGCAGTTGAGTTTGCATTTTCTTTCAACAGAAGAAGAACAGTTTACATTCATCATTGAGACCAGTGAAAGTAATCAGCAGCTACAATACAGTCAGTTGGATCAGCAGCTCAAAGAGGTATTTATTTACAACATTTATGACCATGTTGATAACTATTTGGAATCTATGAGCAGCAAATGCAATAAAGCATTTTTGTCAGAAGAAGATTGTCTTTACCATCTGTTCAAACCTCTTTTTTGCATGATGCGGCTTCCATTATTTTTTGGGCCAAGATCTAGCATGATGTCAGTAAATCCATTTCTCACATGGCTTCATTGGAAGCATGACTTCACTTGATAAGAGGCAGTACAGTTGGTTAGTGTAGGAATAGGCTAAAGAATAATTTCTTCATAGGAGCACGTAGATTGCTTTTAGTTTTCTTCAATAAACATGCAAACTACAGACAATCTACAGGTAGGCTTGTAGAGGAACATTTGCAGAGGCCAAATGAACCCATAGCCCAACAAATAAGGTGACTGGAACTACTTGTTCTTGGAACCTCACTGGGAGGATTCCATCCCCGAGTAGGAGCCAGATGTTATCTCCTAAAATAGCACTCCCAAGTTTTTGATTTTTAGGTGATAGGAACATGTCAAAAAATTTATTTCTAAATTTTTTAGGTGCATTAGAGGGTCTATTTTTTAAATATAAACTTGGAAAAATCATCATTTTTGGTCTTGGCTTTCAAAATCTAAAATCTCAGGTTTCAGTGGTTAAGAGGGTCTATAAAACAACTCGTTAACCACCAAAAGTCGAGATTTTCAGTGGTTAAGAGGCGAAATAAAAGGGGTCCTTAACCACCAAAAGTGTTTTCATGCCCAAATAAAAAACCTCGTGCTTTCGCACGAGCCAGATGTCAAGCAAGCGTGATTGTGATTCCTAGCCACCGAAAGTCATGTCAAATGGCGAGTTTTCATGTCATTATTGCAGAATTGTAGATGAATAGATGTTGAAACATCCTCCAAGCGTTCACCTATCAGATTGCCATTAAGTTTCAGCGAGGCACAGAAACTCATATGAGATTTCCCATAATAGAAAGGATACATCACGTGGATTTTCAATACTGCCAGCCATAGGATTACAAGATCATGATGATTTATTTTTAGCTCTGTTTAATTTCCATTGAATTTCATTTTGAATCCGAGAGTTGTCATCTATATCAAAATCCCGTGATTCTCTCAACCAAGCACATTAGCAGAGTTCACAATCCCGTTCACTATGGCAAGCTGGTGATTAAAGTCTCGAGTTCAGCAATCGATCAATCGTCCAGGTGTCAAACCGAATCATTCAACCCAGTCATCAGGTAGTTTCAATTCAGTCATATTCTGATTCTATATTGTCTCTTACCTGGAAATAAGTCTTGGCTTAATTTTAGTTTACTGGTTGTTTGAATCAAGTTTTGGTTAAATCATGATGCTGAGTCATACCCATGGTCATTATTCTTACTCTGAATTATATACCTTGTTCCTAAATTAGCTCTGATTTAAATCCTCTGTCATCGATTCTGTTATCGAATTATACTCTCTATTTGATGAGTCACACCTTTTGTTCATCGATCCATACCATACTTTGACCTGTTCCTAAAGTTTCGAGTTCTATCCCTATTTGCATGCATATTCTCCTAATTGACAGGGACACATCAACATTTTAAATGCCAAAGTCTGGACCAGCCCTAAGGCCTGAACTTGATGGGGTTTGGTACTTAGAAGCTCACCCGGAGGTGGCAGAATTCTTCAAACAGGCTGGGGTATTTTCATATTGTGAAAAATTAACCAATTTGCATCAACAAGTGGCTGAGTCTTTTTCCATTTCTTATGATGGGAGGTCTGCTAAAATAGGAAAGGAGGAGTTTATCATTGATGAATCTTCCATTGCTGAGTATACAGGTCTACCCAGGTCAGGAGATTGTTGGTTTAAATCAACTGTTCCTTCAAATATTGAGTTTAGGTCATATCTATTGCCTATTCACAAAGATCTTATTTGGAAAAGGGAAATTCCATTGTCTTTCTTAGAACCAAAGTGGCAATCACTGTTGAAAAAAATCTTTGTCTACATTACATGTGAAGGGCAGTACAATAGAGTGATGTTCTATCACTTTAAGATTTTAAACCATTTTACAGGCAGAGATCCAATTAATCTACCTTTTTAGTTCCACGAGACTCTCACCAAAATGGCCAGGCAGGTAAAAGTTAAGCCCACTAAGGTGGCAAGAAGACTGTCCCATCAAGGACTCATTACTCTTCTTATCAAGGAGTATCTGAAGAAGAAGCAGGTTGCATGGAATTACTTTCTCTTCTGAAATGAATTCCAGACTGACAAACCACAAGAGGACAAGGACAAGAAGACTGCCACAAGGAAGGCTATTACTCCCAAGAGTAGTCAAAGGAAACGAAGGGCTATTTCACCCTTGAAACAACAAGCAGAATCTTCCTCAGCCAAGAATAAGAGAACAAAGAGAAAATTACAGTTTGAGGAAGGAGAGAAGGCTGAAGGTTTGGCCATGGAGGATAATCCTTTAAACCTCCCATATTCAGATTATGAACATGAACCAGAGCATAATGATGCACAAGGAGAGCAGCAAACTGATACAGCTACTGATGAATACCCAAACCTACCTACTCCTACTCCTCCAGAGGAACAAAATCAATCATCAGTAGGAGCTTCTTCGAGAAAACCCAAAGCTTCCAGGACTCAGAAAGTGAGGAAACTTCTGCAACAAATCTACGAAATGGAAGTTTTAATAAGGGTTATTAAAAAGACAAATACATATCTGACAGAAATAAATGAATAACTTCATAACATTAATAAAACTGTCAAGGAAAAACATGACAAGATCAAAGACAGAAACAGGGTATTGATAAGGGAGAACATGAAGTTGTACAGGCAGCTAAGACTTCTGAGATTAAAAATAAAAGAATCCCAACCTCCAGCTCAGGAGCATACAAAGTTGGAAACCCTAGCCCAAGTTTCCACCTCCATAGAAGAATAAATACAGGTTGGTATTCATCAAGAGGATGTCACAAGCCCTGTAAGGGAGAAGGGAACTTCATCCAAGAAGCCTTGAAACCATATGCAACCATACAGTTAATCGAAAATTTTGAATTTTTTATTTTTGAAAAACTTTTGCTTTTTGGTGGTTTAGGAGAGCCTGAGCGTGCTCATTAACCTCCAAAACGAAGTGCTTTCGGTGGATAAGAAGCTTAAAATTCCATACAGTTAACCACCGAAAGCCTGTATGACCAGATTCATCGAAATTTTGCTCAGATTGGAAAATTTTGAGCTGGAATGGAATGAAACCTCTTTGAATAAGCAGGTAATGAATTATCAAAGTCAAATCTAAAGGCTAGTTTTGAGGGATAAGGTCAAAAAGAGGTTTTTTAACTACATTTGGAATCTTTTTCAAAGGCAGAATATCAAGGGTTTGAAGACACATCATCCAACTTGAATTTCAGCTTCAGGAGATCAAACCAAAGATCCTTGGAAGGCTAAGCTACACATCATCAAATTTTCAACCACATTTTGAGGATTATCAGATAGGGATTAACCTCATTTTGAGGATCTACTCCTAGTTTCTTGTAAATACAGTTTGTTTTCTATTTTTAGAAAATCAGATCCATTGTTTTAGGATCTGATAACTGTGATGTAAAGCTACAAAGATACAGAATTAAGATAGATGAAAGGGAGTCAATCTGGGATACTTTTGGGCTATGTAATTTGACTCTTTTATGTTATATGAATCACAGTCCTCTTTTGTTACCAATGTTAGTATTGTTCATATGTTCACCACTCTGTAATTTGATTCAGTTCGGCTTAGCTATTGAGAACTGTCATCTTCTTGTGTAGCTCATGAATGCGAATTAAATGATTCTCTGCTATCTTGTATGACCCTACATGTTTGTGTACCTGGTTATCTTGAATAGTATTCTTCACACCTTATTTCATTACTATAACTAATATTTGGTTTCTAAAAGAACTGGTTTATTTAGATGCATAATAAGTTGTCCTTTTATAAAACCTTCTCAGTTATCCCATTGTTCCAAACACTTTGATTATTCATAATTTCTTAAGTTACCAAGCATCCTTAGTCTACAACCCTAAGGAGTTTCTTGGAGTGATAACAGAATGGACTTTCACGTCGAGGAGAGGTTGTGGACTTCAAGTCTCGCGGGCCAGGGAGTGGGTTGAAGGTCGAAGAATAGATCGAGGCCCACTGTGTTGCAGGGACTCCCATAGTGGGAAGTCAAATCCCTATCCGGGCTATAGGTAACCTCAGCTTGAAGATTATTTTGCTCGTTCTTACTAGGATCATAGGATTAGCCTAGTTGCATCAAGCATCAAGACCACTTATGTTTTACGCATTGGAGTGTGCTAGACCCACCGTCTATGATTGGTGTACCTCACTACTGACCAACATGAAAGGTCAGTTGACAAAGTGCAAGCAGGGGGGGAAACAAAACTTCGAGTTTTCCTCTATCCTTTGCAACTTCTTTTTAGAGCGAGTCCCAGGTCTGAGACCTAGAGTGGAGATCATTCCTAGAGGACCACGTGATCCGACTATGGCACGATGGATTGAGGTCATGAAACGACAGGGGGGAGGTAGGGTGGTGACAGCCTACAATGATGGTTTTTTCTTCTGGTCGTAGAGACAAATCATAGCTCTAGATGACTATCCCTATGCAGGAATCAATTTCAGAGGGGATCATGATATGCCACTTCCACCAGGAGTTGCCTACGGTGCCATAGGTAAAAGTTTTTATATATTTCATTTTTTTGTATTTTTGTATTAAAGAGGAAAAAAAATATTTTTGGATGGTGTTATTAATTTGATACATGTGTGATTGTAGATGTGGGTCCGCAATGGCCAGAAGGATTCCTATGACATAGGTGGACGAACCAGGGAGATGAGGCAATGGGAGGAGAAGTGGAGAGAGTCCTACAAAACGTGTAGAGTAACTTGTCTCGTCTAACATAGAGGATTCCTATGGTTTAGGTGAAGGATCTACCTGAATCCATGCAGCAACAGGTTGTCGATATACCTAGAGCATGGGTACGACTCTTCCAACGTCTCGCAAACCTTGTGGTTTTCTATCATGATACACATCTGACACCATAGGCATAGATGTCATGGGACATGTATATCGGTTGTATATGTATTTTGAGGGTTTTAGCCCCAATTTTGTAATATAAACACCATATTTTTTTTGGAAATATATAAAGAGGGATATTCAGCTTTACTCATATATTACAATGTGTACATTGATTTAATGGTATTCTTTGCTTTATTAATGTGACAAATGCCAATCTAAAACTTAATTAACATAGGCATGGGATATATGATTAGAACTTCTAGGAATGTGGAAGTATGTAATAAAATCAAATTGTCGTTCTAAAAGATGTACCCGTAGGAATCGACAGAGTAACGTCGGATCATGCACACGATAATTGTCATTCAACTGACATACGATTAACTGAGAATCCAGGTGAACCTCTAGAGAACGAATACCATGTGAGATAGCATCGCACAAAAGTTCTATGACGGTGCTATATTCGGCCACATTATTCATGGATGGCCCTAGGCATACGCCACCTGAAGACACCAGTACACCCTCGGGTGAGTAAATCACCCAAGCGAAGGAAGCCAATCTCTGTGTATGATGACTGGCTCCATCTACGAATCCTAGGTAGACCGAAGACTCCGTTGACATCTGCCGACCAAAAGGGAAAACTCGATAAGCAAGCCAAAGATAAAAAGAAAAAATATGTATATACACTAAATTTACATTAGTATACAAAGGGTTTCGCTCAAGCCGAGGGCTCAAGCGTAATACTTTTTCAAGTAGAGCTCATTTCTGGGCTCGACCAATTTCTTCCCTTCGTAAAATTCCAATTCATAGGCTCCTTTTTTTAAAACACGTCGCACGATATAAGGACCGTGCCACATGGGTTTAAACTTGCCTGCCCCTAGCAGTTCTTTGGCTTGGTCATACAAAAGGACCAAGTCACCCTCGGTATATAACCGGGGACAAACAAACTTTTCATACTGAACCTTGACACGTGTTTTGTTTTCCTCGATAGCCGTAAAGGTGTCTCGACGCTGCTCGTCAAGACTCTCTAGGTGCACCAGGCATTGCTCTAAATCTGAAGTGTCAAGTAGGAGCTCGACTGCCAACTTGAGAGAAGGGATTTCGCATTCAACAGGAATTATTGACTCCACACTGTGCACTAACTAAAAAGGGGAAAAACCAGTGGCAGTCTTAACCAAGGTTCGGTATGCCCAAAGCACGGGATACAACATGATGTGCCAATTGGAATTACTTCAACTGACAGTTTTTTGCAAAATGGTCTTGAGAGACTTGTTGATGGCCTCTACTTGCCCATTTTCCTGGGGGTAATAAGGAGATGAGTGACAACGTTTAAACCCCAACTTGGACACTAGTTCTACCATCATTTCATTCTAAAAGTGACTGCCATGATCAGTGAAAATATCACTCGGGATACTGAACCGGGGGATAATTTGGTTGAACACAAATAAGGCTGCAGTCTTCCCATTGGATTTTATAGTAGGCATGGCTTTGACCCATTTGGTAAATTAGTCAACAACCACGATGATGTGTTGATGCCCCCTAGCCAAAGTTGGCTTGCAATTGACGAAATCTACCCCCCACTTGGTGAAGGGACCGACGGTAATGACTGGGTGAAGAGGGGTTGTGTGCGAGCGCATTTTCCGAGTGAACACCTGGCAGGGGTGACACTTCTTAATCACTTCAATGCAATCTTTAAATATGGTGGGCCAGAAGTAACCAGCTCGCAGGATTTTTTGTGATGTCACAAGCTTGGATAAGTGACCACCACAAGCCCCTTTGTGGAAGTCATTTAGGACTAACTCGAATTCCTCGTGAGTTAAGCAACGATGTAAGATACTATCTATTCCTCGGCGATACAAAGTTTCATCGACGATGGTATACTTCTTGGCTTGGTATCTAACTCTTCGTCAATCATCTCACAAGAGATGTTGAGCAAACTTCAAGGTTTGAAGATATAAAACAATGTCTCCATACTAGGGGTCAAATGACGAGACAAGGAAAATGTGTTCGTCTGCAAATGAATCAACATGGATAACGTCCTCATCTAATCATGGGAAATCGGATATTAACTCTGCAAAAACTAGTGACTTCTTGGACTTGGCTGAAGCAAAGTCGAGATCAAATTCTTGCAAGATGACAATCCATTTATTATATTTCCCGCCTACGATACGCCTAGTGAGGACGTATTGAAATGGATTAACATCAGCAACTACAGTAGTTTTGCAAAGCAATATATAGTGACGTAAACGTTGGATTGCGTGAACGGAAGCCAAAGCTAGATTTTCGACATGAGAGTAATTAAGTTCAGGACTGACTAAATTTCAACTGAGATAGTAGATGACGTTCTCTTGGAGCTCATCATCCTCCTGAACTAGAACCATACCAATTACCTCTTGGGATGCAGCAATATATAAAAAGTAATCTCTACTGTAATCAGGAGATTTCAGCAGAGGAGACAATACCAAGGCTTTCTTCAAGGCATCGAAAGACTCCTGGGCTTGCTCATCCCAGATAAAAGAGGTGTCTTTCTTCAATAGGCGCATGAAACCCTTAGTGATATTGGCATAATTCACTATAAACTGATGCAGAAAGTTAGCTTTCCCCTATAAACCCTGAAGTTGTCTAATCATGCGTGGGGGAGGCAATTGAAGTATTGCCTCAACCTTAAGAGGATCTACCATTATCCCAGTCTCGGAAACTAAAAATCCTAAGGGCCGGCCATACCTAATGCAAAAGATGCATTTGTGAGGGTTTAACCGGATTCTATAGTAATGACATCTTTCAAAAACCAGCCGAAGGTGTGCGACATGATCCACTCTCTTGCGAGAGTGAGTAGCAATATCATCGAGGTAAGCTTCGACTATATCCTTAAGATCGTGAAAAGTGAAAGTCATGGCACGTTTGAAGGTTGCTCCGGCATTTTTCAGGACAAAAGGCATTTTTCGGTATGCAAAAGTACCCCAAGGACATATAAATGTTGTCTTGTGTTGATCCTTAGGTTTGATCTGGATTTGATTATATCCTAAAAATCCATCCATAAAGGAAAATATTTCTCTTCCCGCACACTCATCGATAATTTGATCAATGAAAGGCGTGGGGAAGTTATCTTTAGGACAAGCATTGTTCAGGTCGCGAAAGTCCATAGAAACACAGATGGTTCCTTGCTTTGTATTCATAGGAATGGGGTTGGATACCCATTTGGTCAAGGGAACTGGGTATATGAAGTTGGCGTTAAGTAGCTTCTCCACCTCTGCCTTAATAGCAGGGGCCTTCCTAGGATTAACATCTCTAAGACGTTGTCGAACAGGTTTAGCATCCGGATAAGTTCTAATTTCATGTTCGACAATGCCAGAATCGATCCCTGGCATCTCTTCATATGACCAAGCGAATACATCTCGAAATTCTTTGAAGAGGTTGGTGTAGATCAGAATCTCTTCTGGCGAACAATCCGCACCTATATTTACGTTCTCAATTTTGGCAGGGGTACGAGAGATATCAATCGAGACGGTAGGAGAAATAATCGCCATATTTCATTCAGCATAAATTCCATGCATATCAAGTGGAACTACAGAGTGACCGACTATCTCACTCAAGGTAGATCAAAAATCATCTTCCTCAATTCTTTCAAGACTTGGGAGAAAATAAGATCGATGATGCATATCATCCCAAGGTCTCTCAGAAACATTCATGGCTTTGAGGATGGATTCATCTGAAGGAAAAGTATCATCTAATAAATCATGTGAACAAGATAACGAAGTGGCCCATACAGGCCTTGGAATGGGATCCTCCTCATCCGTTTATGAGGTAATGGGATCGGGATCGGTGGCAAAGTCAAGGGTAGCTTGATAAGCAATCTTCGCTGCCGATAGTGGTATAGCCATGCCAGCATGTGACTGACCTTCAATTGACGAAGTCGGAGAAGGTAAGTTCCAAGGATCACTAAAATAGGAAGTGCGGAAAGGAATGGACCTCTCTGTTGAAGCGGGCCTACTAGACATGGCGTAAACGTGGTGAATCGTTGCCAAGAAGTTGAAAGTACCCATGAGGGAAGAATACATTCTGACACCGATATTCTCAGTTGCCGACTGAGAATTTTCGATCACAGGGATCGATGGTCCAACAGATGCGTTAGGACTAGAGTATGCAAAGGATAATTGGTCGATCTTCATGATCTCCTCTTGATGAGGAAAACAAAGCACGCAGAAAACGAATGATACGACAGCGACCATAGCATAGGTCCAATTGTGACCTAGTAACA
This sequence comes from Picea engelmannii, assembly GCA_009831015.1. Taxonomy (NCBI): domain Eukaryota; kingdom Viridiplantae; phylum Streptophyta; class Pinopsida; order Pinales; family Pinaceae; genus Picea; species Picea engelmannii. Next base: position 369,777 of record ML790100.1, on the reverse strand, counting down.
AGTTATAATAGAGATGTGCATCAACTACCTCTACCTCCACCTCTACCGTGTTCCCACCCAACTAGACTGGAAAGGCGGGGAGAATACCATGAGGGCGGAAGGAATGACCGTCAAATGTAGTCAACATGTTCGATGATTTGGAAAGGGTCGGAGAAGTGATAGCTTTCCAACATACCAGGGACATCATGCAAGTGGCAGCACCTTCATCAACGACTGCTCATTTTATAGTATACTTGGAATACTCCATGTGGATTTGAAAAGCCACATGGTAGGGTAAGCGAGGCTTCACATCTATGACATCAAAATTGATGACTTTCGACCCACTAGGCTCTAGAGCTCCTAAGGCAGAGAGTAAGGCATTCCTATGTGATGGACATGTCTGGAGTACCTCCAAAGCCAACATCGCACAAGGGGTTTGGCCCAGATCTTCAATAATAGAATAGTTCTGGGCGGCTCTAGCATTAGGGTTATGGGTAGAGTGCTTGAGTACTCCTTTTGGAATACGAGGCAGTGGCTCTAGTTTCTCGATCTGTAAATTCATCTCCAGGGATGGAGGAGGAGCTTCTAGGCTGGTACTAGATTTTGAAGACCTATAATCTTGAGAGTGGGTGGCTATATCAATTTTCCCTTCGACCATATTGATGCAAACACGATCGCCATCTTGTGACGGTGGGTTTTGACTTCCACCAGGTGCATTTCCGGCGCTCGAAGAACTCAAGGCTAAGTGTTGGTTGTGTGGGAATGGATTCGTCAGCACAGCGGGAGGTAGATTTAAAAGCCTCATAGCCTCCGCAAGTTTGGGGCACAAGTGGGTAAGGTGGTCATCGGTACAAATTTTACAAAGAAACTTCACCTTACTTTTCTCTTTCCTGCCCTCTCCAGCATTATCATTATGTTTCCCATTATTATCTTTGTCCTTGGGTTTATTATTATTATTCTTCCCACCCTTACCATTATTTTGACCTTTCCTTTTATTCCCATCTAGTTGCTAGTCACCATTTGGGTTCTTTGACGATTACACAAAATGTACATCCACTGATTGGGTGGGTTTGGAGGATCTAGATGAGGTTGGCCCTCCAGCAGACTTCATTTCCGAGTCTGTGGATTTTACATTGGCGGACCCTACAATGCCATCGGCATGAGGTCCGGGAGTTTGTCTAGGATCATGATTTGTTCGTGGTGCATCTGGAAGAAGGTGGTATAACATCCCAGACTGAGCATATATCAAATCAAATTGTTGGGCTCTAAATATAGCTTCTTCCTCACTGAATACCTAAAAAGTAGCAACGTCCTTTGAAATAGGAGCATGTAAATACTTTAGGAACCATTCTAGAAGAAAGGCCAAGGGTATAAGAGTCTTAACCAACTGCCTTTGCTTATGCCATTCCTGGATATGGTCTGAGATGTGAGTGTCGGTATTCTAGCGTAAAGTTGACAAAAGTTCAAGGCCAACATCATAATGAATGGGTAGTTGAAAATGATTGAGAAAGGCTAGCACCAACTGATGGAATGACCCATATGTCCCCCTAGGTAGCTCAATGTACCACTGTGATGCCACCCCAATGAGAGTGCATTGAAACAATTGTAACCTGATAGAATCATGGTTCAGATAATTCGATGAGCACCAAAGGTGAAAAGTGGTGACATGATCACCAGGGTCTTTGCCATTCTTACCTTCAAACTTTGGAATGTCTGATAGAAGTTTGGTAGGGACAGGGGGGCATGAGGGGTCATGACTTACTGGGTCATTCATTAGTTTAGACAAATTTGGCAGATTAAGCATGGCCAGAAATGGAATACGGGGTTGCGACACCTGACCCCATCCTCCCACGAAAGATGGTGTGTTAGGAACTGCATTCCATCCAGGATTCTGGTGAGGACCAAAACCTTGTCCGGAATTATAAGACCCTCCTCCGGGCTGATTCGTAAAAGATGGATTGGGAATCATTCCAGTGAGAGTGTTTTGATAAGGGTTATGAAAATTGCCCCTAGTTGGATTAAATCCAAGCTGGGGGTTGTTAAAACTACCCCCAGTTGGATTAGATCCAGGTTGTGGGGTGCCCAAAGTGTAAGACTAACCTCCTCTAGATGGGAATATGGAGGATTGAAGTGGATTTGTCCTGCCAAAAGTATTGGTCAGAATCGGCACCAAGAGGATAGGAATATAGGGAAAAACTTGTCCGCCAGTTGGGTTGTTCCATCCAGCCGTAGAAGGATTAGACCCGGGGCTAAGAATAGGGACACTCCCTACATTAGGATTTTCTTGGGGAATATGAGAACCACCAAACGGGGAAGGAGTGTAAGGAGGTGTAGTGCCCCCAAGTCCAAGGCTAGCGTTATGGACAACAGTTGGGATGGAAGTTGAAAACTGCGAGGTGAAGTTAGGCATACCATAAGAAAATGGACTAGAAGCCATGGGGATGGTCTGAACATTGTAACTCAGCGAGTGTCCAAAACCTCCAAAAGAGTTCGAGGCAAGAGATGAAGCATTAACTACAGGCCGAGCCATAGTACCAGTGTAAGCCTCTGACACTGCAACTGTAGCAGTTGCAGGTGTCGAAGAAGTGCCATGAATTATAGTGGGATTGGGAATCGAGGAACTCCCATTGTTCTGAAGACTAGACTCTGTAATCATCCTTGTAGGATAACAAGTCTAAAAAGTGGATGTGTGTACCACTACTGATAAATCTACGCCTTTTAGAAGGAAAGGACTCGAAAACCGGTGGTAACTGTAACAACCGACGGGACCTGCGAGGAAGATGGTCTGACTCCATGACAACTTATGACTCGTCCACAAATAAAAATATATCCTATGGCCAACTAGTAGTCAAAGAGCATACCAAAAAGTCAAACGGCCAATATGCATGCAAACGGGCTAAAGTGGCTAACTGGCCTCCCTCACTAAAGAAGGTATGTCTCATCCAAGAGGGACCTAAGAGTCCCCGCTAAATTTTGGAGGTAACCGAATTAGTTATAAGGGCCCTCGTGGGCTTAATAACTAGTCATTCAGATCCCCCCGGAGAGGTAATCTTCCATAAAGGTTGTGTGTTTTCTGACCCTTATCTGACTCAGGGTACAAGTAGAATAACCCCTGCAAGTAACCTATGAGATACCTAAGTCAAGCAACTAATAAACCAATGTATAAATGATGCACAGGTGAGCAGTCGTAAGTCCAGATCACCGTATGGGCAGGGTAGCAAAGCCCAAAACCTTGAAAGCACCGCCTCTCACAGAGGTATGGGCACTAGAAAGATCCCCAAATACGAATAAATCCACAGAATTATCTCTGACGCTAGGTGAGTATCCAGGGGTTATGTCTTCAACTAACTTCGTGCGACCTCGTGATTAACTCCGGTGTGAGCGGAGCCTCCTGATATTACCAATTATACAATGGACTTCTCAACTCCATGTCTCATATGCATATGTTGATTTAATTGCCTTGGAGAAGTTTACTCACAAAATCCTATTCTAAGGCACTAAATCCTAAGCTAGTTTGTGCACCCTAAAAATAAAATCGTGACTAATTAATTTTAGTTTAAAGCATAAATTTTATTGGCCGTGGTTACTCAAAAAGGTATGGAGGTGAAACTCATGGTGTTATGACTCTGCCAGAAAATAAATATGGATATAATGCAAAGTCTATCTTCAACTTTTCAATGAATGATATGCTAATAAAAACAGTGCAGTCTTCAATTTCAAATCTGCAATCCATAAGTAAAATACGATCTTTTGCTAAATGTGCTAGGCTAATGAAAAAATTCAAAGACAAAAATGCCAACCAAATGCAAAATGCCTATTTTTTTATATTTTCAATATTCTAAAAAAAAAATGCATGGACTGATAAGAAACTTGACAGATGAATTATACAGTGTATAAAAGCAGCAACTCAAGCAGAATACCAAGAAGCCAAGAAAACAACCCAGAAACCAAGGACAAATTAAATATAGAAAACAAAGAGAACGACTATGCCCAAAAATTCAACTCCCAACAAGCTTCCTATCATCCCAGATAATATCAACAGGCACTACAAAGACCTAAGAAGGCTCAACAATCTTTAAATCCTAACCAACAGTCACTCAACCAAGCAAACAAGCAAGGGGAAGTGGTATACATGATTGTTTAGGAGAACAAAGAGTATATATGCTTCTTGCAGTGAGACAACAAGCATGTATATGCGACTGTCAGGGAAAAAGGGGCGTATATGCTTTAAAGCAAGGCCAGGCAAGGCTAAAAGGTTGAAAACTCAGACTCAGAGTGAACAGGATCTATCAAGCAGTGATACGACAAGAAACACAAAGGAAAAAGAGCAATGTAAGAAGAAAAATTACTTCAACCCTTAGAAGGAAGATCTCTCCCCAGTGGAGTCGCCATTTCTGTTACAAGGGAAAAACTCTCTATGGCCAAGGGTAAACCACAATAGACTGGCATGACTGCAGAAATCAACTCAATTCCAACATATGCTATATAAACTAATGTGAAATATAAGAAAGAGGCCTACCTCGATCCAATGTTTGATGATGTTCCACCGTTGAGCACTATGACCCAAAGCTTTATACCTGCAAGAAGTTCTCAACAAACAAGCAAAGAAAGTATATAGTGATGATACGAAAGGGGTTAGCACATTAGATAGCATAATACATTAATAAACATTACAAACATGCCCATGGATAATAATCATGTATTTGTAAGATACCAATAGGACGGGAAAGTAGTATTTCTATTAATAATTGATCAACAAAAGTGTTAACGTTATAGACTTCCATGTCAGCACGGTTCGAAACCAAGAAACTAAGTTCCTTCCAACTGGGTCCCCACCACTTCAATCCTCCACCAAAGGCAAGCTCATGATAAAGAGGCAAAGAGGTCCTCTGAATAATAAGGGAAGAGCTTGGGGGTTGAACATCGTGTTTATACTTGAGGGACAAAGGGATGCAGACTCAATATGAAGTAATTTCTCCAGAGCAACTTTTCTCTCAAAGTTGAATGCTTTCTCCTTCTTTTCCATAGTTCGAAATTGTGCTCTTATAGCTTCTAGAATGTAATTGAAGAGTCGAGTCGGAACGTTTCCAGTACATGGAAGGCCAAGGATCATATATCTTTTGTCGTCACATGGAAACCCAAACTCATTTTATATTTTTTGGCACAAATCCCGATATGCACAAGCTGTAATGGAGCAGCAAGCATATACGCATCTTGCATAGCAGTTAGGGAGAATATATGTGGAAAAATTTATATTTTTATCTCTGGATTCATCAAAAAAGGGATGAAAATTATGCATAGGGAAATGGAAAAAGGTCCTCTGTGCAAGATAGCAATGGTGAGGCAAATCTTGCTATAACAACATAAAGTTGTGAATTGCAGAGCTAACAATAGGAACAGTAACAACTTTGAGAGTTATATACAAAGGAATTATTCAAGGAGACCTAGTGACACACAAAGAAGAAGTTACAACAAGTTTGAATCTTTGAGCACTGAAGTGGAATGTTACAAATGTAACAATTTTGGACACATGTCCAAGGATTGCAGAATGACAGTACCTCCTAAATAACCTCAACAGAATAACAACAGTCATAGACAAGAACCTTAGAAAATGACATGGATAAGAAAGCAAGATCAATATAACAATGAAGAATGCATAGTCGCTCTACAAGCTAAGCAGAAGAAACATGGTTGGTATGTTGACAGTGGATGTTCAAAACACATGACAGGTGATCAAGACAAATTTCTTACATAACGAAAAAAAAAATGGATCAGTCTCCTTCGGAAATGATAATTCATCCAAAATCATTGGAGAAGGCACAGTTTGAATTGGGAACAAGAATGAAAAGGAACAAAATGTTCTACTGGTAGAAGATATGAAACATAATCTTCTAAGTGTGAGTCAAATGTGTGACCAAGGTCATAAACTTAATTTTGATTCAGAAAAGTGTGAGATAAAAAAAGAAGGTCCAGGTAAATTGGTCGGTACAGCTGCAAGAACTTCAAACAACATATATGTGTTAAGTGAAATTGGAAATGAAAAGTGTTGTATAGGAAAGGAAGATGAAAGTTGGCTATGGCATAGAAGAATGGGTCACATGCATTTTGATAACCTTGT